>CAJQUW010006295.1:0-95577 GCA_907163375.1 Prostheceraeus crozeri | reverse complement strand
CGAAGGATCTTCAACAGTCGACGATATGCTTTGGGCTCAAGCAGAGTTTAGGACGAGGTCGACAGAGTGTCAATGTTGATCCACTTGAAGCCTGAAGGGTAGGCCTACCGAGTCTGTTACAAACCACAAAGTCCGAGCCGATGGGAACCATGGATCAACGCATATCGGATTAAACCAGTCTTAGTGTAGAAGCTGAATGTATCCTAATGGAAGAATTGGGAATCCTCCTGGACTTTTGCTTGAGCATTGAGAAAAGTCAACCCGTGGTTATTTTTTTTTTCCATTTTTTTTCCCCTTTTTTCTTCCGCGTTCTCCCGTTTTTCTCATTGAAAGACCTGGAAGCTTGAACGACAAAATTAGGGCTATCAATTAACTATCCCCTCGTGCAGACCGGACCTCTCTTTCAACCAAACTTCCCATCGTTTGCTCAGGACTCAGAGAAAAGCATTTACGTGGACGGACAGTCATTTGGATAAAACTCTGATCTAGAGGAATCTGTCCGCGAAATTTTGGGTAAATTTCGTTTAGAAGAGTTTGAAATGTTTGACTACTTTATGTGTCAGGAAGTTGAAATGTGTTCGAAGAGAGAGAAATTGGTTTGAAAAGTGAACTTCTGAAAACCTGCGATATTTATCTGGCTACATGTAGAATGCTAGTCCTGATAAATGTTCAAACAACACATCCGTCGATAAATTTTCAACATGCTTAGGAAAAACATTATTTTTGTTTTTAATTCATCAAAATATTCAAAACTTCGAATGTTTTTTAAAATGGTTCAGCAGACTAATAAAAAATGGAAATTTTTTAAAACTTTGCATAGTCTCCTAGCCTATATACACCAAATAGGTTCATCATGTCAGAATCAAAATATTTGCAGTTTTTCTACATTTGTCCGGAAACTTGTTGGACGTACCACGTATTTCGGGCTGTTCCTCTTCAATTGCTGGTTTCTCACGCAAATCTGAGAATTGAGTTGCAAAAGATCCATCGCAAAACGTCACTCAGCGCCAGTCTTCCTTAGAGAATGCTCGCACCTTTTGCCGAGGGCAATGTTGTTGTTTACATTCTCGGAAGATACAAATTTTATCGGTCAGATTTCAAACTAACCACAGAAGACTTCTGCTAACCAGGGCTGCCGTGGGGATGGGATGAAATGGGGATCCCCATCCCCATGTGGATGGGGTGGGCATGGGGTGGGTATGGGGTGGGTATGAGGTATGTATGGGATAGGTGCTTTCCCCATGGGGATCCCCGCAACTGGGGAATTCTAAGCAGATCGCAAAATTAATTCAATAATTTGAGTAGCTGTACGTTCTGTCGTCAACGTCCAGAAATAGTGTCGACTGCTCATATTTAATTGTGCATTGATTGAACCAGCCACTCATGTGACATTTGAAAACTCGGGAACCAGCCTTCTACAAATCATAATAAAATAGTTACTTCTCATGAATACCAAGACTATTCGATGTATAGTTTATTCTCCATATAGGAAAGTCAAGGCTTGTCGTTTAGGACTCTTGTGTATGCGATCAAGGTTGGGACTAAACATAGCTTAATTAGCCTAATAATCACCATACTCGTAGAATCACCGATATGCAATCACAGCGAAGACATGGAAGACCTTTCGATAACTTTTCATAGGCCCATGTAAGCATGCATTAAGGCTTCCTTCCTTTTTCCACTAGCAAGTATGAATACATACCCAAGTAGTCCTGTAACTAATATCCCTACATGCGTTTCATCTTCAACACGTATCGCAATCGTACAGCGTAGGTCTATATGTTTTGTACATATATACATGGGAATAGGACGACAACTCCTGTGGAGATATGGGGATCCCCATGGGGATCCCCACAGGAATTCTATGGGGATGGGGTGGGGATGGGGATAGAAATTCCATCCCCACGGCAACCCTGCTGCTAACTCTTCTTTTACTAGGTAGGCTATTCGCCATTCACATGGAGACTCGTTCGGATATCAGCTGCAGATTTTATAGGAAGTCTTTGGGTGAGAGTCTTTACTTCCGAAAGCAATTACTGATGCAATTAATAACATTTGTGCGTAAAGACGCCACAGGATGTTCGAGGATGCGCAAGGAGAAGTCCTCAAAAACATTGTGCAAATGATAATGGATCAAGTGAGTGCCATTCAACTTCAAAACAAGTCACAACGTCAACAAAGTAGATTTTGTATCTGTACACAAAACAGGCTATTACTTCTTGTTTCCTACCTTTTGGAATTTAAATTTGTATCTTTTGGCTTCTTTTATATACATCATCTACTATAGAATCATAAATATGTTCTTCAAAACAATTATCTTCAGCAAACTAACTCGCCAGACATGGAAAAATCTCAGGGTGATGTATCCATTCTGTCCAATACTGTATATTGCTGTAACCCTTCCAGTCCAGTCAAATCCCTATCGGTATATTTTTACGAACTTATTTATATTTTCTGCAAGACACCGAAAGTCGCATATCGCTGAGAAAATCGATATCATTTCTATGATCAACTCTAATCGTTAACTAGTGAGAAAATGCAGATTTGAAGTGTTATGGACGCGACAAATTGAGCTCATGTCAGCGATTCCTTGTTTTTGATCACAATGCTTGAGAAATGAACACCCCAGAGGTTAGAAAAACATCGCAGAATTATCAATCCTTGTCTCCCGAGCACTTAATACATTGCAGGATCAATTTCAAGTTGATAACACAATCACAGTACCGGTTATGCTTATCAGCATTGTGTATTATTTCTCTCTTATCTCGCATCATTTCATCCGAACAGGTCAAAAATAGCAGAGTCAGAGTATATTTACATTGTCATTTTTTCAATCCTGTAGCAACATAGTGTTTGTCTTCACGAATTGTCCTCTAGGACATTTGAGCCACAATGAGTGACTGATGTTTGCTAATAGTTGAATAACTTTATAGATAAATCAATCAGCTATACGTAGCCCTCAATCGAATAGGCATGAAAAGGGATTTAGAAAAACTGCATCAGGTTTATTTTTAGGGCTATCCGTGGGTTGAGGTGAATTTCAAAGGTCAAAACGCTAATTTTTGACAAATTTCCATTAGATTACTATTTGAAATGGAAACTTCCAACTTCTTATCCAAAAGCATGTTGAAACTCTTCTTCTTTGAAAATGGAAGTGAAACAGTCATGGGTGGACGATTGGACATGGTCATTCATCTCTCATGTGGCTGCAAATTGGCCCTTTGGAGGCTATTAATCGTAACAGCCCTTCAAAGGCGGAACAAAGTAGCAGTCAAGTGTCCGTTTCATCAAATAGAACATGAGTTCACAAACAATGTAACCTTTTTGGAATGGAGTGACGATTTCTTGAAGATAATAGAGTCCCCCACGGGACAAGACTTCTACACTTCACTTGTTTTTCAATCTTAAATAATATTTACATCGTAAATCTCTTGCTGTCTTCCTTCTTACTGAAGAAAAGATATGCTCCACGACCTCATTTGCATAACAGGAAACAGCCCTCTTTCCACCTGCAAAAACGACAGTTGTTCCTATAGGATATTATATTCCTTCGTATACGGTTAATGACGCCTTGGTTCGTCTTACAAGCGATGAAGTGCACATTAAATGTACAAGATGTGATTGACACAGGACGAAATTGGCTTTGATAAATGACTATCTCAAGGTTTACCTCTACATGGTGAGATAATGTGTAGCTCAGCAAGGAGTCCGCGCTTACAAGGACCAGATTTGTATTAGTCAGTCAAACCGTTCATTGACAATTTTTGAGCAAAAGAAATGACTGATTGAAGGTCAGAGTACCTTTAAAACACAGTTAACTTTAAAGGACTTTTTCTTGTGACAGGCTACCGATTTGGATAAAAATAGAGTCAAACAAGGATGCTACCAAAATTGGTTGTCACGCTACCGATTTAGTAATGCACATATAAGTAACAATAATGAGTCGAACAGACTAAGTCGGTGAAGCAGTTGACTTCACGTTATCGTCTCTGCTGCTAAAAATATTTGTATAAGAGATGACTGAAGGCGGGAGGACCATAATGAATCAATGATGTGAAAAAATCAGCTTTCTCTCCCGAGTAATTTAATGCCACTAAATAATTACGAATAAAAAATATGTACACAGCCGACGTTTCGGGTCCAGACCCTTTCTCAAGGCAAGGCAGCAATAAAATGACACTGTCTAAACTGGCTCGTTAGATACGCAGTATAGCTCCGGTTGTCTCATGACGTCTGTTCATTTTAGGATGGCACTTATTGATCAATTGCGATTCCACCACGCTTGGTCACCAGTGCTTTGTCTGAACACAGTAAGACCTGTCTTGTTAACGGTTCGATTGATGATTTTGATGTTGAATTTCTTCGCTGCTTAAATGATCCTGTTGAAACAAGCGTGGTGGAATCGCAATTGATCAATAAGTGCCATCCTAAAATGAACAGACGTCATGAGACAACCGGAGCTATACTGCGTATCTAACGAGCCAGTTTAGACAGTGTCATTTTATTGCTGCCTTGCCTTGAGAAAGGGTCTGGACCCGAAACGTCGGCTGTGTACATATTTTTTATTCGTAATTATTTAGTGGCATTAAATTACTCGGGAGAGAAAGCTAAAAATATCTGTCCAAAATGCTCAAAGTTCTCCATATGGGTAAAAACGTGCTCAAGCACGTCTATCTGATGTTTGGTGACGATTGATTCTTTTCTGCAGATGATAGACAAATTTGAAAACCTGGGGGGGGAGAGTGATATTGATAATTCATCATTTTAGTACTTAATAAGCATTTTAGTAGTTCTGTGAGTTCAAGTTCGCAACATTTTTCATCACTCTTCCGTTAAGTAGACTCAGATTTGCACTAAAATAGGACTATGTGATTTACAGCGCACCCATGCACTGGAATATTTTTTGGGAGAGATTATCAACAGTTTTTGCTGCTTTTTCACATTCTGATCCTAATCCTAAATCCATCAGCTACATGTACGTGTATTCCATCAAGTTTAATCTTCTTCACTCACAGATTGAACGAATTTCAAACACTGCTTGAAGGATTCGCGGTTGACATCTAATTTTGAAGATGAGCCTCTAAAACTGGTATACGGCACAGATTCAAAAAGATTCCAAACCTCATCATCCCATTTCTCTGGAGATGTTGCATTTTTCGATCTGCTTCTTGTTTGATCAAGAACACTGCCAGTCTCCATCGAGAGAGCATGCCACCTCATGATTGTGCTACTTGAGGGAGTTTCAACACTTTTATAATAAACTGCACGAAACTTTCTTTCCGCAAGAATAACACTCACTAAGCAGTCATGCCAAGCCGCACATTCAGCTCGTTGCTTCTTCATCGTTGCGTGCCATCAGAGACTGGCGTTATCCCAAACAAATTGGAAAATTTATTTATGTCAATCAAGACTGAGAATAAAATTTGAATATTTGAACGTAGGAATCGAAAAACTTCAGTTTGAAAATTTAAAATAATCACTTATTCATAGCATTCAAATTGTTTGCTTGACTTACAATACAAGTGAAAATAATACAAGTCTTCCTATACAGAGGCAATGCAACGAGTATATTGTCTTGTTTAGACCGGAACGAGCTCTGCTATCTTTAATGCTCTCTTTAAATGTAAACTTTGTCTTCGTCTTTGTATCTCCAATGAGATGTCATATGAGACAAGTGCACCTTTCTGGGAAATAAAGAAATTAAAGGAAAATCATCAATTTACAGCTCCAAGGCAATTAAGCAAAATCTGAGATATAGGGCACCAAAGATGATAGAAGTTATAATTCACAAAATGCTATATTCTAATGATAACATAACAGGCAACAACAATTCCGTTTTACTCTTTCCCCATAACTAGAAGGAGAATAGAGATTGAACCATTAGCTGTATCACTCTGTATATTCTGCCATTAGTGTAGGGTCACTATTGCCATCGTGTCAGAATTTCCATCGAGTTAAGATAACAAATTAATACTATTGTAAGGTCACTGTAAAGTCATTATAGACACACTTTGTGACATGGAGGCATCCAGCAGATTACATAGAAATCTTATGATAACTTCTTGCTAACGTGTCTTCACTTATAATTATTCGTTTTCTTGCCAGTTCTAATCAATAAAATCACATTCACATAATAATAGCATGACTGACTTAGATAGAAGGCCTTTACTCGATTGGGGCGCCGGCTTGACACACAATAGGTATTGTATTTCACTCTCAATGGCTTTGAAGGTCATAGAAATGATTGAAATGAGTTTCTAATGCATTATTGCCCGGCATTGGAGGGTATATAATGCATACGTTCATGCCCGCCAATTTTACACCGAATTCTGACTGTACAAGGTTGGTTCTTGGGTCCTGGGTTCACATTTGGGTTTTGGGTAGCCTTGGGGCTAAGCTCACAGATAATCTAAAAAGATAATTAAAACTTTTAGCTGAATATTAATATTGACCATGAATGATCATTAGCAGTTTTCTTGGAATAATTCTGCCCAAGTATATGACCACATCATGTCATAGCAAGTCATCTACATGCAAGCTTACATGTATGTAGATGTAAATATGCATCCTACTTCAACCACACGATATCAATATGCACCTATCATCAACTTTGATATATACCTACCGTAAATGTCTATCTGATTGTTTGTTTAATTAGCTTTTTAAATTATGCTTTGATTACCTATGGCTTCGTTGTGAATTTAATCCATTATGCATATTGTGTTAGACAGAATTTTGTATCAATCATTTTGCGTGAAATAAAACAAATAATAAATGAAAAAATGCACTGCATTAAACCAATACTTGTATAACGCTCATGCTGTTAAATTGGTAGCCTACAACTATTCGTAGATAACTTGCTTCATATAGCCTCTTGCCTTGAAAGTTAAAAACTTCGACCTATATTGTTTATTCTACTATTAGGCAACATGTATTAGAAATAGAAAGACATCGGTATCATTTAATGCAGTGACATTCTTTGATGACTGCTTCCTACGATTAGTAAAAATTTCGCTATATCTACATTTGTGCTTTTTCATCTTATACGAGGCCTATGTCATGTGTGTTTCGTTTCTCGATCAGACATGTTGTGAGGAATGTAACTCAGTCATGCATGTTGCTCTAATTAGGAAATTATTAGGCTGTAAACGTAAACAGGTTTGATGATATTAAGCCCAGAGATAACCTATGTCGACTTTTAACTGAATATTGATATGACCTCAATTCCGCAATAACAAATGCATGCAATGTATAGTAATTATAGGTCCGGTTTCATAAAGAGGTTCTAAACTAGAACGGTTCTAGCGTAAGAACTGGTTCTAATTAGCACCGACGAGAAATTTCAGTTTCATAAACGAGTTCTCATGGTTCCTGTTGGAACTGGTTCCAATTAGAACTAGAGGTAAATCAAAAGTGACGTTGAAGTGATGTCATGACCTACATTTCAGCTTGGTTACCACGATGTTATTGGCTTGACGTCAAGTTAATGTATTCGATCTGAATCAACGATTGCAGGAAATTCATTTCTCAAGATGTCACAGCGTAAGCGAGCGGAAAACTTTAGCAACGTAGAGAAAGAATGCATATTAGATTTTATGGAGAGGAATTCGATAATTGAAAGTAAGGATGCCTCGGTGAAGACGCAGAAGCATAAGAAGGAGAAATTTGAAGAGCTACGAATACTTTTAGATTCTCAATTCGCGACAAAACGGTCAATAGCTCAAATCAAGATGAAAGATCAAGATGGAAGAAGATGAAATGTAATGTAAAGAAAGCTGCGACGGAAAACCGTAAAGAAAGTTTTAAAACTGGTGGAGGGAAAAATCCAGCCAAAGAGATTTCCGCAGACAAGGAGAGAGTCATGGCTTTAGTAGCGGCCGACATTGACCCCATTCCGAACCAGTTCGACGGTGACGCGAAATGTGTCGGTGACATTGGAAATAGCGATTCCGAGGATTCCAATGTTAGTGCAACCCACATTGATACAACCGAAGATTGTGGAACGAGTCAAACCAAGTCAAATAAGAATAAGAAGCGAAAAGCAATCACAGCACAGGACTTTTATGAACTCAGCGAGAGAAGACTGAAAATAGAGGAACGGGAAGCAGAAGCACAAGAGAGAATAGCAGCGGCACTGGAAACCTTAACAGCTGAAGAACATGGACGTATGGGATTTCTAGTACAGCTGAACAGTAATTTGTGACCGTCTGATCAACAATGTGAAATAAATGCTTCACATGGAAATTGTTACTTTTTAATGGGAGTCTAAATTCTGAATATTTGTCAATGTTATCATATGGAAATTAAGAAAATGAAGTATTTGTGGAATGAACCAGTATCTAATAAATTACTTAGTGTAACCCTCACCCCACTGTGAGCGAATTTTTTAAAAATTATAAAAATGGGTCAGCAACAAAAAACAAACCGACGGTATGCAAACGTTTGTATTTATTGTTGATACATGTAGTCTTCGGGAAAATCACAAGAAACAATAACAGTTATTTATTAATTAAAGTATCTTTCGATCAGTTGTCGCCGGAAACGCAAACCTCGCTCATCGTCTATCTGAACATCATTATCTTCGTTATACTCATCGTTAATCTCTCTTTCGAATTCAAATTGCTCATCACCGTTGTTAATGGCCATGTTGTGAATTACTGCAGCCGCAATGATGAGATGAGGAACCTTTGATACGTGAAGTCGAAGGCCATATTTAAGACAAGGGAATCTTCTCTTCCATATCCCAAACGTTCTCTCAATTGTTGAACGTGTTTTCACATGTGCATCGTTGTAACGCGCTTCTGCTCGGTTAACCGGATTTGCAAGAGGAGTTAGAATCGCAGTAGTACACGGATATCCACCATCACCTAGCAAATAACCATCATATACACCACTTTCAAATTGCGCACATACGCTTGATCCATTCCATATCCTCGAATCATGCACAGCTCCTGGCCAACGTGCAACTATGTTGCAAATTTCAAAATTAGCACTGCCGATAACTTGAACATTGATTGAATACCAATGATGTCGATTAATGAACCTACCTCCTTCATGAGGAGCAATTTTAAAGACTAGTCTTATGTGTACACAATCAATTACACCAATTACTCCCGGGAAAGTAGCCTTTTCGTAGAAACTAGTCCTCATCTTTCGTATTTCAGTAGTAGTACTCGTCATGCGTATATATCGGTTCGATAAACACGCAATCGAGTCAGATACGTGTTTGACAATCCGGCAGACGCTTGCTTTAGAAAGACCATGTAGATCTCCGATGGAAGTGTAAAATTTGCCGGATGCCAAAAATCGAAGAAATGCAAACACCTGTTCCTCGGGAGTTATTGCGTGGTTCCGACGAGGTTGTCTTTGAAGTTGAGGGCGAATTTCTTCAATAAGGAGATGTGCTGTTGATTTGGATAGTCTATATCTGATGGTAAATTCTGTTTCACCGTAAACATCGAAAGGATTACTTCTATCTCTGAATACCCTCTCACGGCGAAGGCTTCTAATCATTAAAACATACCCAGCCATTACTTTGCTGCGATTGTGCATTCGAGAGAAGTGGCGATTCAATTGAAGTTAGAACCACGTTCGATTAGTTCTAGAATGAGGTTCTAATTTCATTCAATTGGAACCGGTGTTAAGAAAATATTTCTTCATGAAACTGGAATGGTTCAAAAGTTAGAACCAGTTCTTCGTAGAACCGTGTTATGAAACGCGCAACGTTCCAATTTTATGAAGTTTTGACTTTTAACACCGGTTCTAGGCCTATGACGCTTTTATGAAACCGGCCCTATGAAGCCAGAAGGGCAAGAAAATATAGAAATCGGATGCCGCTAAACGATTTCGGATATCTGCGATTTTCTTGTTCGCTGGATTCAGAGAATAGCTTACCCTCGAAATCTATGACAAATTTCCAACAACCAATGTGATTGTGCGAATATTTCTGTGAAAATATATCCTGTCCTCCCAGATAGGCAAGATAAAAATTCTGCCCTTTGACATTTCTCATATGATGGCAGATTTTTTTCACAGGTTTAGAGGATAACATGACAATATGCAATTCAAAATTTTAAGTAATTTGCTGCAAACATTTTGAAATTTTAGTGAAATATTCCCGAACCCAATCTGGCCAGAAATTTACCGTTTACTTAATGTTCTGCACACGTCCGAACACGACGTTTGGATGCGCAAACAAAAACAACGCCAACGAATGACTGTTTTGAAGCAGCTCAAACACAGTCGGCAAAGATCATTTGCTAGAAAAAGTAGTTGTTTTCCTTGAATTAAGTCGCTGACAGTTTCAGATGAAAAAGTTTAGAAAAGGGAAATTGATGTCGTACGTGATGTCTCACATGGTCAACATGTTTCCTGCCCGTGTGTAGTGCCGTCGAGATAATCATTTTTCAGCACAGCATGTAGTTGGAAATCTCGATTAAAGTAAAGCACTTCTCAAGAGTGCCTGAAACATGCACTCGCATGAATATTCTGCATGAACCAAAACCATTGAAAACATGTCCCAACTGACTCAGTCATCAACGACTTTTCTTTAACACAAATTAATGAATGCGGCTGGTTTCGTAATAGTTGAAGTGGAATCTTCTAAAGTAACTTTCCAAAGTTTTTTGATTTTCAAAGGATTTTAATTTTCAGAAGGATAGCATGATGGGCTGCAATACGTGCCTCCAACTCAATTCTTCACTGCAACTTTTCCGAAACTTCTCGCTGTTCACAGGTCGTTGAGCACGTATGTATTATTCTTTGGACGAAAAGTGGAACCTTCTGTGTTCTGAGCCTGTATTTAACAAGCTGGGAGACACTCTTGTACTCACGTGCAGACAAGGAGTTTCATTTGAAAGAAGTTCCATTTATTCGCAAGGTTCTAGACTTCATTTCATTGTTCCACAACGTGAAATTGCAAATATACAGTTTGGAAGGAAACGGAAGTAAGTTGCAGTTTTCTGAATTTGATCAACATGCATTTGTTTACCGTTCGATCATTATTTGTATATATAGTTGCATAATGCTTTGACCCTCAAATACATTCGAAATATTTTACCGACGTTACTGCATGAAATGGGTCCTCGAGGACCTATTTACAGATATGATCCATAAATTCGTTTTGAAAACCTAAAATCATACAGAATTTGTATAATATCAATAATTCTGTGTCTTCTCAACATATATTCTTATAAAAACTCCAATGACATTGCTATAATAGTGCGCCTGCGTGTGCATTCTGCTTGTAACTTGTATTAAGACTGATCAAATATTACCCCTAGAAGTAAAACCGGTAAGACTGTTTAATTTATTGATTGCGAGATGCACATGTGCAAGCAATCGCATGAAGCGAGCTTTCGTGACTTTCATAACTTTTAGCAATACATATCTCTATGATATTTGTTTTGAAATTTCTGTTGCTTTAATGATTACATGGGTGTACATACTGAGAAGGACGGTACTGGTCAATCGACCAGCAATGCACCAATGAGTTCCTGCATTTGTACAGTGGCGTGATCATTGGAGCCTTTCAAGTATTGCTTTTCGGAATATTGGCGAAGCTCTCCGGTCCCTGAGGGGACAATGTGCGATTGTTGCTGTATATCATTGGCAGTGTCATTGAATTTCAAAATGGGTCATGCATGGTGCAAAATTGATGCTACGAATTTACGCAGACGCTAGCAAGGACTACAGCTCCTTGGACGGTAGCGCCGCCAATTTCTTTTCATTCACTCGCCTATCACTACCTGAAATGCGTGAATGTTGGGACTATGCAGATGCTGTGTATGTAGGTCTACTGGCAAGGAGAATTAAAAGATTGTACCTAGATAATTACATGTAGGCCTACAACATGTCATTTCCTGTTAGCTACGCTTTCAGCTGCAGTAGAAATCATTACTGCTGAAGATTGAACACGGTGCAGTCGAATACCAATAAAGCTTGCAATATTCTGCTCACTCTGCGACGCTTGCTACCAGCAGGGTTGATTATGTAACAGATATATTTTCTGAGCTCTCTGTTTGTGGAAATTTAAACGCGATCGTAGACTTCACCTTGACAGAAGCAAGGATTCGCTACACCTGTTTGATGATTTTAAAAGACATAAGATTCGATGACAAATAAACAAAAGCTTAGGTGAATTCCAACACATCCGAGAAATTCGGGCAATGGTGAAAAATACAGGAAATTCTACTTTCCTCTGGAGAACGCCACCATCGTACAACAACTCTTCCCATGTCGAGCTAGATGTCTCTTTATCCACTGCCTCAAAAAGGCAGCAAAATTTGAGGTTTATTTCTGAATAATCGTTTAACAATCAAATCAGGAAACTGTTCAATCCAATAACGCATCGCCGTCAGTCCGAGGTTATGGGGTATATTTGTGTATAGACTAACTACATCATAAGTCACTAGAATAGCTTCTTGTACGTTTTTTGGTAGTTGGTTCAGAAAGTCAACGCTGTCTCGAATAAAGCCAGAAATTTTTTGACACAAAGGCTTAAGTAAAATATCAATAAAATTGCTCAGTCTCTGCGTGGGAGCTTCTGGTCCACCGACGATCGGTCTGAATTTCAAATCTATTTTTTTTGGTGATACACATGAAATATAGTTCGAATGTTGTTTTCTATGGCACTTTTAATTTCAATTCATTTATGTATCTTAGGAAATTCGTAAAAATTGCTGTCTTTATATTCAAATTTGTTCTGGTATACTTTCTCATCATTTGTCAGAAGTTTAGCTGCAGGACTGGACACTAACTTAGCAATCTTATTCATTGTTTTTTGATTTCCATTTTTATTTGTTTTCACGTAACTTTGGGGTGCTGAAACAAACGCGAAATCATTGGAGGATGGAAATGATACCTGGATGATTGTTTTATTATTTGGACATTAGAAATTAACAAACTGAATATATTCTCACAACTCCTGAATGATCTAGATGAAAACATTATTTTTACGATGGAAAAAAGTGATAAAGAAATGCCATTCCTTGATATATTGATTATCAAAGAGAAAACAGAAATAAAGACTGATCTATGCCATAAACCAACAGACACACATCAGTATCTACACTGAGAGAGCAGTACCATATAATCTAGCAAGAAGAATATGCACAATAGTTAGTGAAAACTCAGCACGTAACAAACGACTACACGAACTGAAACATTTCTTACAACAACAAGATTATCCTGAAAAGTTAATTATCGATGCCATAGAAAAGGCAACAAATATTGATAGATCAGAACTTCTTCAGTCAAACCATGAAAAGAAAATGAACAAATAATTCCTTTTGTATCAACTTACAATCCTCGCAATAAAAATATTCAGTTATTCATTTCCAATGCTAGAGTACTCTTAAAAAGTGATCCTCAAACAAAACATATTTTTATCGACAAAACCTTCATTAATAGCCAAAGACAACCAAACAATCATCAGTGAATTCTTTGTAAATCAAAATTCAATGAAACACAACAAAAATACTCCGTTAAAAAGTGCCAAGATCCTAGATGTGGGACTTGTGAGTTTATAAAGGAAGCTTCAAACTACAATTTCAATGGAACATTATTCAAAATTAAATACTAGATGACAAGCTCAACACAAAACGTAATTTACGTTTTGACTTGCGGTGCATGCTTAAATTATTACATCGGTGAAACTGGAAACACAATAAGAGAACGTACTAGAATTCATAAACAACAAATTAAACAACCAAATTATAGGCAACTCAAACTCAGTGAACATATTGATATCTGTGGACAAAAGAAATTTATAATCCTTCCATTCAATAAAATGCACAAAAATGATCCCATAGCACGCAAATGCAAGGAAAGATATTTCATCGACGTCTTTCCTCCCAAGCTAAACCAACTCTGATATCTTTGACCTATATGCACATTTTAAATATTGAACATTTACCATCTTATGTCATCTAATACACTATTAAATGCAACTGAAGAGTAATAGAAAGTGCTGATGCTATAGTTAAAAGTTTTGCATATTTTGAGAATTGATAATTTATATATATATATATATATATATATATATATAAAACAAGAAAAATATCAATAACTATACTCAGCAACCGGAGAAAAATATAATGAAATTAAAATTGAAAACACGACTTTTACTTATAACCATAAGCGCTTTCTTTTCTTCAGATGCTTTATAAGTAATGAGATTTAGATAACATGCTATTTACAAAATTTGAAATATATATCATAAAGTTAGTCATTAGAAATAACATGGAAATTTGGAACATATCTTCAAAGTCATAGGATTATGTACACCATAGATTTCTGTTTAGGGTAAGATAATTAGGTCGAATTGAGTGATGGATCAAAGGATTCTATGAAATATCGTTCTTTGCTTTTTCTCTCTACATCATCTTTTTTTTGGACGAAAATCTTTTTCTATTTTCCCTTTTTATAAGATGTTTTCTGATTGTGATGTAGAGAGAGAAAAACAAAGAACGATATTTCATAGAATCCTTTGATCCATCACTCAATTCGACCTAATTATCTTACCCTCAACAGAAATCTATGGTGTACATAATCCTATGACTTTGAAGATATGTTCCAAATTTCCATGTTATTTCTAATGACTAACTTTATGATATATATTTCAAATTTTGTAAATAGCATGTTATCTAAATCTCATTACTTATAAAGCATCTGAAGAAAAGAAAGCGCTTATGGTTATAAGTAAAAGTCGTGTTTTCAATTTTAATTTCATTATATTTTTCTCCGGTTGCTGAGTATAGTTATTGACATTTTTCTTGTTTTATATATACACTCAAGGAAAAGATAAAGTACCCGGTTAGACATTTAACTCTATTTCGAAAACAACAAGACAATATGCACTACTTGCGCTTCAGAGTCGATCACAGAAACAATATCAATACGCGTATAAAGTCACGAAAGGCGTACTAGTACATAGAAAACAGTCAAAATCTCGTAAAATCACCTTCAGCATCCAGTACTGCTTCTACGCGATCACGCATTGAACTGATAAGAGAAGCTCGATAATTGACATCATCCATCAGTTCATTCCAAATGACATCAAGCGCAGCAAAGAGTTGGTCACTGTCTTCTGGGTCCTCATATTCTCTTTGGAGTTTCAGTTCCATCTGTGCCCACACGTGTTCGATGGGATTCATGTCGGGACTAAATGCAGGCCAGTCTAAGGTAGGGATTCCATTGTGTTGAAGGAACAGTTTCGTCCGGTTCGCCGAATGTATCGGTGCATTGTCTTGCTGGAAGATGCCACCTGCTTGAGTGATTGTATTCCATACTGGAAGAAGATTACCTTCAAGGATGTCGATGTACTTTTGGGCATCCAATCTCTCTTGAATTCTCACCAGGCTCGTATGTCCATTACTTGAGAAAGCACCCCACACCATTACATGCGCGACAGATATGTTCGGAGTACGGCAGACATAGAGATCCGTGTACCGATCTATCGATCGACGGACATACTGTACTCGTGACTGACCCAAGCAGAATTTCGATTCGTCAGAAAACACCACTTTCTTCCACCTCGTCAAAGTCCACGATGACTTTTCTGTAGCCCATTCCAATCTGCGATGTTCATGATCTGCTGTCAAGGCTGTCTTTCTAGCTGGTGTAAATGCTTTGAAACCACCGCTCAGCAATCGATTTGTTACGGTCCTTCTGATGCTTTCTAGATTTAAGTTTTGCTTAATTACTCTGGCAGAGCAAAAAGGATGGTTCGAAGAGAAAGTTAAAATTTCCTCGTCATCTTCAGTTGTACTTTTCCTACGGCCACAAGAAGCTCGATTGGTTGCTTTAGCATCTCCACCAGCTGATAGCCTCTGTAGGTACTTTCTGACTGTGTTCTCTGATATCTCGAGGCACTCAGCAATTTTAGGTCTTGAAAAATTCGCATGAAACTTTAAGGCGTAGATTTGACCTCTCTGGAATTCAGTCAAATCACATCCACGTGTCGCCATGACTAATTTGCTAATGCTACGATACTGTCAATGATTGTGGTGTATGTAGCTAGCGGATTGAACAGAGTACAGCTCGGTATGCATGAAAGAACAATGAATGGAATCATAGCATTAGGCCTCAGCTACACTGAAAGCAAAGCAAACACGAGCGTCCCAAGCGTCTCGAGTAACCGCATGTCCACAAGCTATCAATCGCTCTAGTTTGCTTTGCGTGCATCATGGAAGTCTACAAATGCTTCAATGATGACTTTGTATTTGCTGCAAAACGCTTGGAAAAGCTCGCTGTGTGGTTGAGGCCTAATGGTTTGACTACACTGTCTTGTCACCTAAAAAAATCGAAAAAAATCTGCATTAAAGCGCGCGACACACTAGATTTTAGAGGGTTGTGAATAGGAATGTTTGACATACTAAAGAGAAACAATAACCCTAGCTGTTCCAGGCCTAAAACGCTTTGCTTTAGGATTTTTTTATTAGTTACGAATAGTGTCTCGCTTCAGTGTGTGATTTAGGAGGTGCTGGTTTAGAGTGTATTGATTTAACTTCTAAAGTTCATATTTCACACCAACGAGTAGAAAAAAATGACTGAAATGATAAATTTGTCACTGTTAACATAACTTTTTACACCGGGTACTTTATTTTTTCCTTGAGTGTATATATATATATATATATATATATATATATATATATATATATATATATATAAATTATATATATATAAATAAATTATCGAATCTCATATTATGAAAAACTTTTAACTATATCACGAGCGCTTTCTACTACTCTTCAGTTGCATTTAATAGTGTATTAGATGACATAAGATGGTAAATGTTCAATATTTAAAATGTGCATATAGGTCAAAGATATCAGAGTTGGTTTAGCTTGGGAGAGAATATATATATATATGATCATAAGTATTCGCCATGAGACTTAATAATAAAGATAAATCAAAAAAATCAACGTAGTCTCAAGAATTAAGTGTTTATTCACGAATTTTCGTCTAAGACTTCATCAGTTGAAGGAAGTAAATGTTATCTAAATTATTATCTAAACATTTACTTCGTTCACCTGGTGAAGTCTTAGACGAAAATTCATGAATAAACAATTTTATCTTGAGACTACGTTGATTTTTCTAATTTATATATATATATATATATATATGCTATTGTACATATCATACATGTGTATTATTATCAGTGATGTGGAGCGGAGTGGGAGTAAATTTGGAGCGGAGCGGTAGTAAAGAAAATTTTGACTGGAGCGGAGCGGAGCGGAGTGGAGTGGGAGAGAACCTGATGTTGACAAAGTCAACAAAGTTTTATCATAATTAATGATTTTTTACATTATTATTATTACACTATTTTTTGTAAGATATTAATCTATTATTTATTTTTTCAACATTATTCGGAGATTAGACTCCATTCTCAAGTTATACAGTAAGTGGAAGGGTTGTATAAATCGTTAATAAGAAAGCCAATAAAGATATGATTTAAAATTGAAAGAAATCTGAAAGTTAAAAATGGAAGTCCGACATGGAAGTCATATTCGTTCCTATGGATGGGTTCAAATTTTTAGTGTGCATTGGCTCACGGAATGTTAGGTTAATGAATGATTGACACAGATATATTTTGCTAGGTTATTTGACATGTGATAGATGGATCAAGTCTTGTTTTTCAGATGTTCATTAATTCTTTTATGCAAAGTTCTTATCGTACTACCGAGTACCGATGTATCGTTCCTTGCATCTTATACAAAATTATTCTTATAAAATTTATCAATTTTTCTGATACAAAATTATCATTTCAAATTAGACATGAATGTCACTAAGTTATTATCACATGATAAGTGTAGAATCACTATTAATGCTAATGTGCAATCCGCTTTCGAAGTATTGTTCAATTTTATTTAAAATCATTCATGATTATCGGCTATAATTCGTATTTAAAATTCGACAAGCATAAGGCTAATATTTTGCAGTTAAGCATATTATCAGAGTGGAAGTCAATCATAATTTACAGTAGTCAAACAACCTAAAAAGTTCAAGGAAATCGTTTTATCTATGGTATGGTAAATTAATAGGATTTAGTTTAAGTGGAGCGGAGTGGCTAGGTATGAAAGATGACTGGAGCGGAGCGAAAGCGAAGTGTAACCGGAGCGGAGCGGAGTGGAGCGGTAAAATTGTACCGCTCCACATCCTTGATTATTATATTATATGCATATATTATATAATATAGGTGAGTTGTTGCAATGCCCGAGATTATCGACAAAGAAAAATCAGTCTTTCCGTGCTTGTTTTGGAGATATATCATCTCCATCATCAGCGGAAATCTTTCTTCGATAAAATCAGGCTCTTTCATTGTGAAATGATAAAATGTAACGAATGTTGTAAAACATATTCACATTTGTCAATCATTCCAACCAGCAAGTCTGATGAAATATGCTCATATACGCAGAACACACACAGTCTTCAGAGAGAACAACCAAATCATCAAGGATATCTGCACTGAGGCTAAATAGAAATGCTAAAAGTAAAACAGAAAGTTAAGTACATTGCTTACATTCTACAAAGCATTCACAAATTTAAAAAAAGAGGAATCGATCCGTCTCTTTCATTCATGACGTTTGGTGTCTCTTTTATGCATGTTTTACATGTTCTTTAACTCGGGTTGCAGGATTTCGTGTATTTTCCATAATGTAGAAATGCTTACAGTCATTACACGTACTGTCCACTTGTACACGTAATATGATTTCAATTTTTCGGGAATGAGATCCTTGTTATGAAATCATGCTTGTTTTTTTCACCGAAAATTTTGGGATGATTATACTATTTTCTGGTAGTTATCGGTTAATTTGGTGGATTGTTTCTTTCAAAAATTTAAATTTTCCTTGAATAAACGGAAATTTACAACAAATGACAGCTTTTTGCCATCAATTTTTCTCCGTGGGGTTGCTTAATTTTTTCCACAACTTTCTTTCGAAAAAGGTGTATTATATCATTAGTGTAGCCATTATCAATAAATGCTTTTGAAATTATATCACAACAGCTACTGCACAAATCATTTTTAGAGAATATGCGCTTGGCTGGATAAAACAAAGACCGAATAGGCGCTACCTTGTATTGCCACGGATCATAGGCATCGTTCGAAATATAGGTACCAGCATTAGTATCCTTCATTTTCTAAGAAATTGAAATAACGTGATCATCATTGCGACAAAGCTTGCAATCTAGAAAATCAATACAACTTTGCTTTTCAATTTCTAAGGTGAATTTCATGTCTCTGTCAATTTTGTAAATCATGCATATCACCGTGACTCATAAACATGTATGAAAGCAAACAATCGTCGATATAGCGCTTTTAGAAAAGTGGTTGCCATTTAGAATAATTACCGGTATCAAACTGTGACTCCATCCATCATCTGCATGGTAAAATGCGCCATCGAAGGTCCAAGGTTTGACCTAATTGAAATGCCATCAATTTGGCGGTATAACAAATTATTGAACGACAATACAATGTCAGTACATGCTATTGACAAAGCTCTCTCAAACATTTTTGGTAATCGATACAAACGCTTTATCACAGTGCGTCTTCATAACTACATAATCAATAGTGCGCTGTACAGGCATGTTTGTAAACAGGCTTTGAGCATCAAAACTACACATAATGAGTGCTCTTGAACTCTTTAAGAGAATCATTGTGACGCAGCGGCAAAAGTGGTTTCAAAGTCTTATGTAACCACTTTGACAGATTTGAAACATATGAGTCCTTCATGTTGAGTATTGGACGATACGGCGGTTTTCTTTATCTTTATGGATTGTCGGCAATCCACAAAATCTAGCAGGTTGAGGAGATCCACTTGCTTTGGTACTTTAAACGGATTTATGTCTATTAAGTCTGCTTTTTTTCAAACACAGAAATTTTAGTTTTTTTGTTGCCTACAATGTCTATTGCAGGAGGTGAAAGTAATAATACACTTTCAGTAGATATTGAGCTGAAGAAATACATGCAAGTCTACAAACATACATATATATTATACATCCATGCATAATTGCGGCATATCAATGAAAATTGTTCACCTAACTGCCACTCTCAACGTACAAGTAGCAACTACAATCAATAGTCAATACATTGCCGTGAATGTGCCAACTGTGAAGTGCTGACAGCTTTTCAAATGTATATATCACACACAATCTCTGAGCATGAAGTCTAAGGTGTCTAATCATGATTAGATATGATTATAGAAAGGTGAACGTCTATGTGCTATCTAGAATGTGTTTTGAACGATTTTTAATGTTGTACGCGTCAGTGAAATGTTTTCGTCAATTTTCATATTGAACAAATTTATTTCATTATTGCCAACATTTCAGCTATATCAGCTCTTCCTAATGTACTAACACCCCTCGTTTCATACCGGTAATGTTACAGGTGACGCTTTTTACCCGGCATTCGCCCGCAATACCGGCAAATAAGCATAAGCCGCCGTCACCACCTATTTAGAAGGGCTACTTTCCATTTTTCCAAGATTTTGCACTATCTACACTGTAAACTGTAGAGATCGAAAGATGGCTGATTTTGACTACGAAACCGATGTACAAAACGAGAATAACAAAATGTACGAAAGCACTATTGTTAGTGCTCATACACTACGAAAGCGATTGGCTTTTCTATTGGATTATCTTGATCATCCAATGGGAAAGCCAATCGTTACACATCGTTACACATCGTTAACAGTGTACATGTTTTATCATCAAAAAAATTCTAATTTCAGGATGTCTTTGTTGAAGGGAATTTGTTTGCTTCTATTTTCTTCACTGGTTGTCTGTACATTGTTCGCCAAAGTTGAAACTATAGGGAATCGGCGGTCGTCACCAGGTAATCCAAAATGAATGTGAATTACATGTATTTTACAGCCACGTAAATTCTGTCAAATTTGCTCCACAATAACGCTAGATTCGATCAGATGGATGATCGCAAATCATCTATTTGAAAAGTGTCAATGGTTTGAATTCCGTTTGAACGACCGTGATGTACCGTTTGTAAAATATCCATCACTCTTCAATTTGAATTCGACAAGTGCGTACTATAACATGCTGTTGCAGAAAATAATGAAAGTTCATTCAAATTCAAAATTGCGAAAGAAATCGCATGGTATTGCAGATAGTGCATTTTGGGCCCGGAGACGTTTCCACATTGCTCCAAACCAGGACTGCAGTCATAGATAGAGTGGTAACTCCGCATTTATTAAATCCCCAATGTGTACACACTTTCGATTTTATTAAAGAACTCGAGGGGATACAGCTGCTATTGTCACCAAATGTGAGATATGGAAAATTTAAAAGTTTTCACCGCGGAATTGAGTGATCATGATAGTAATGCAGAAAAAATGTTGTCATTTTACAGATCCTCCGTTCCATGACAGCCTTGGAGATTTAATGTTTGTTAAATTAACAACTCGATGAACTGCTATTTCTTTCATGCTGAACCTCAAGAGAATCTTCTTAAGCGTGATTATATCATAAGCTACCTGTAAATCGCTCAATACCAATCACATACGAAGGATGCATACCATAATATTTTTTTGGTATATATCTATATTGTCATGGTATATATTTGTATGCTTTTCGTATGTTATTTCAAATGTGGTATGCTTTACATACTAAAGCCATGCCAGCACAATGTTAAAAGAAAACATGAATCATGTACAAAGTATGTTGACTTCAGGCCTTTTGTCAATAAAGATCACACGTATGTTACTACTGTTCTGTAAGTAGTGAGATAATGACGTTCAAGAGTCATACTTTCAATACTAAATTCGATTTCAATACACGTAAGTCTAGGACATTTCATGAATAGTTCAACCATTTCATGAAGTATTCAACCATCAACAATTATGCATTATGTAATTTTGAAATTAAACATATTATCAATCCGAAATAAAAACACATTATAATTCATGAGCGCAAAAATAGTTATGTTTGAGATATATAAGTCGACATGATTTCACGAAAGATATCGTTTCAATGAATTGATGTTAATCAACTTGGTTCTTAAAGTAGAGCTAACTGTTGCTAACTTATGTTGCAAGACAAGTAGCAACGACGACAATTGGAGTATAAAATTCACATAAAATACATCTACAGGGTGTCCACAAAGTCGGGAACCATAGGGATTTAGTAGAAAATATGAGTATAATATGGAAAGATCAGCATAGGTCGTGATAAGGGACATATATTAAATGAACAATGAAGTGAAAACAACTTTTATACTTAGCACAGCCAACTTGTAGGCCTATGTACATGTATGTGTTTATAGTAAATGTTCAAAGTGCTCACCATGAACATCATGACACTTCTGAAATCGGACTGAAATTTCATGTTGCACATTTCGCAGCATCACCTCATTTTGTCGAATCTCGTAGCATTCCTCCAGGATTCTCTCTTGCAATTGAGATAAATCTCTGATTCGGTCTTGATATACCCTGTTCTTAATATGACCCCAAAGAAAGAAATCGAGAGGAGTGAGGTCAGGACTCCTCGGAGCCCATTCGACTGTTCCTCGCCGACCGATCCAGCTATCAAATGTCTCATCGAGCCAATTTCTAACTTTGACAGAGTAATGCGGCGGTGCACCATCTTTTTGAAACCAGGTGGGCTTGAATCCAATATCATTAATCACAGGCAGCAACTGCTCCTGCACCATTTTCAAGTATGTGTCGCCGTTCACAGTTTCATGGAAAAAGAAAGGTCCAATCAAACGAGATCCCCATAACCCACACCACACAGTCACCTTCGGCGAACCTTGGACATTATCATCTCGCATCCAGTGAGGATTGATTTGGCTCCAGTATCGCATGTTCTGCTTATTGACCTCGCTTGACACATGGAAACAGGCTTCGTCGCTGAACATAACATCTTCCAAAAAAATTTGCGTTGTCATTTATTTGATCGAGAAACCATTCACACATTTCTGATCGTCGACCATAATCGTCATCATTCAAATTCTGTAGAAGTTGGATCTTGTATGGGTGGAATTTTTCTAGCTTGAGCATTTTATGAACCGTGCTTTTTGGAATACCGAGCTCACTGGCTGTTCTTCGCAATGATTTTCTAGGACTCGCCACGACCTTCGCCAGTATCACAGCTTTTGTGTCGTCGTCAATACGGGGTCTTCCAGGCCGCTCTCTGTCCAGCACGCTTCCCGTCTCCTTGAATTTTCGGACTATCTTTCCAACGGTTGAGTGTGCTATGTTTAAGTGAGGGTACTTAGTATTCATCTTGGCTGCAACTTCACTATGTGAAGCTCTCATGTGACCTGCCATCAAAACAATTTCCACTCGCACATCCTTTGTTAACGACATCGTAATAATGAACAATCGAGCTACTGCTCTAAAGCGAGTGATTGAAAACATAACGTGACGACTGCGTTGACAAATTAGGGAAAACTTCGCCTAAGCGAAGACCTGCAGTGGAGGCAGTGGAGGCATTGTTTTCAGTCCTATTGTCTGCATTTTAGCGTCCCAGTGTGTGAGTGACTGATTAAGTCAGCTTCTAAGCTTAGTCCAAACCATTCAAACCGAGATGAGATTAAAACAGTGCAAGTTAGACCGCAATGTTCCTTCATTCCCCATGGTTCCCAACTTTGTGGACACCCGGCAGTTAAATATCACTCTATCAAAAAATAATATTCACGACTGATATTACCGAAAAAAGTTATTTGACAGTAGCATGTAATATATGCATATATATATATATATATAGTCCGTATATATATTTGTTATGTGACTTAAAGCTGCACATACGAAATGCATACCAGAGACATACGAATGAGGATGATTTCCAGCGGGTCTCGTATATAAAACATACCAAAAACTCGTATTTCAGTGTAAAACAGCCACTCACAGATATCATAGTTCGTATCGCTACATAGCAATCACATACGAAAGTAAATGAGATTTCGTATGAAAAACATACCAGATCTCTGTAAGCATACGAGAATCTCGTATCAGATGTTAGTTTCAAATTGTATGTGATTTTGGTATATGTTTGTATGTAATTTTCGTATCCAGCAATTTACAGTGTAGAACAAAATAATAGAATCAAAGACAATGATTGTGAATAACTTTTAAAGATGTAAATGCGATGGGTCCACATCACCATTCAGATTCATGAAGTGAAGCCATTTGAGTGAAACATAAATTTAGTGAATCATAAATTCATGCCGATGAAAATAGAATTGAAAACAATTAATTTCAGCCAAGAAAGCACAATAAGATCTCGATTTTTTCATGAATACTTCCATCATAATGCGGTTAATGGAATTCCATTGCCAATCGGCTTAATTTCCGCTGAGTTAGGATGCTTATTAGCAAATATCCATTCCCTGTGATATACAACTCGTCTCATACTACTTATTAAAGGGGTTTCTGTGTCGGTAATATATAAATTTGCAAAATTTTAGCTTTTTAAAAATTGATCAAATAATTTTTTGGACCACAGGAACGTAATCTCCTGAAAAACACTGAATCCTTCCACATAAAAATTTTCACTGTATAGATATACTTTTCTGAGTCGACACTACCGGTATGACTGGAGTTTCCTTTGAACTACAATTTCTACACATTCCTGATGCAAATTCAAATATTATCAACTTTGCCCCAAGAAGACATCAAAAATCTGACTCTCAAAAACATTGAAAATCGATGATTTTTGTCAATTTCTTACAAATTTAACATCTTAATCAATTCAAAGTACCGTAAAATGGGGTACACTGCCACTTTATTGTAACTCTCAACAACAATAGGTAACACTGTCACTGTTGTTGTTGACTGCTGATCTCTGATTGGCTTTTCAACTCCCAACTTTCACTCGTCTGCTATCGATGATGTTCCCTAACTGTAAACAGTCATTTCATCGATCATGCCGCGTAACTACGTACGAAAAGATGGTGGTCGTCCATAACTACCGTGGAGTGACGAACAAATGAGCAAAGCTATGCAAGAGGTAGAAGATGGCTCAAAAAGCATCAAGCAGTCCGCAGCAGATAACAATGTTCCGAGGCGAACATTAGGTTCACGGTTAGATGGAATCGGTTTTAGATGCTGTCGAAGAGAAGTCGCTGGTAGAAACCATCCAACAAATCGCTGATTGGTGTTATCCCCTATCTGTCATCGACTTGAGAATTATCGTCAAATCTTTCTTAGACAAGTCTGGACGAGTGTAATCAAGATTCCAGAACAATCTACCAGATATAGACTGGGTTCGGTCATTCATGACTCGTGATAGCATTGTGTTTCGGAGAGCCAGTAACATCAAAAGAGCCCGCTCTCGAGTCGATCCAGAGGAGATCAAAGAGTATTTTTCCAATTTATCTAATGTTATGGAGAACATAATGCCAAGTCAGATATTCAACTACGACGAGACTAACCTTTCTGATGATCCTGGGTCGAAAAAGGTACTCCCAAGGAGAGGAACTCGCCGTGCAGAGCGTGTGAAAGAACACTCCAATACATAGGTCTCTATAATGGTTTGTGGTTGTAGAGATGGAACGTTGCTTCCACTAATGGTCGTTTATCGCGCGACAAATATTTATGAGAACTGGTGCAGCGGAGGTCCTTCAGATACCCTGCATGATTCCACGTAATGCGGCTGGTTTGATTCAAGGACATTCGCTCATTGGTTCAAATGTGGATTCCTAGAATTCGTGAAGAAGAGACCTTCTCTAGATGGAAAAGTCAAAGTTCTGATAGGCGACAATTTAGCCTGTCATTTTTCGCCCGACGTTATTGAACTTGCAAAAGAACATAATGCGCACTTTGCTTCACTTCCTCCCAATAGTACGCATCTTACTCAACCTTTGGATGTGGGATGGTTTCGGCCGTTCAAAGCAATTTGGCGACGAATTTTGGACCAATGGCACATTGAGAGTCGCAGAATCGGCAGTATTCCCAAAGAACATTTTCCTACACTTCTCCATAGGTTGTGGTCGCAATCCACAATCAACGCACAGAAGAAGCTTCAATCAGCATTCCGAGCAACTGGTCTCGTACCATTTGATGAACGTGCGGTGTTGAGCAGACTTCCCGGTCAGACTGAATCCAGTGAAATGGTGAAGGTGCTCAATGAAAGTGTTCTTGACCTATTGAAAGAAACTCGAGGCTGGGGAACGACTGAGAAGCCTAAAAACAAGCGTGGAAGGAAGATACAACCAGGTAAGGATATTACAACAACCATTTCAGTAAATGAAGGAGCGACTTCATCCGGAGTGCAAGATGAACCAACTTCTAGTCGACACGACTCATTTTATGACGAATTCGATGATGATGATGGCTCTTCATGTGCCCATTGCTTCCTTTTGTGGAGATGTTTTGAAGGACCGCATTGGGTGCAGTGTCTTGAATGTTTGAAATGGTACTGTGGAAATTGTTACAGTTATGACGTTTATTTTGTTTGCGGTAGCTGCAAATAGAGCGGAATTTTTGTACTCGAAAATTGAACAATTATTTTGATTAAATTCTTACTAATACAGAATTGCTTTGGAATAGGCCTATGTTCTTCTTTGTCTCATTATTATAGACAATTCAATCAAATAATATAACGGTCGGCAACAAAACTCATCAACTTACATTTCTAAGGGACTTTGTGAAACTTCATAGACAAATTGATCAAGACACAATCATAGTGGCAGAGTTACCCCATATTCTGAGAAGTCACTAGCCTATTTTATGACCTAAATATGTGCTTGAATATCTATCCAGAATTAATTATGAATGTTTAATTCGCAAATTGGACGACACAATTGCTCTAAGCGTCACTTTTAAATAAAATAAGTATGCAACAGGAAAGAATATGAGCATCATACGATCAAAAACTAAGGCAGAGTTACCCAATCTTACGGTACTTTCCATTGACATAAGCTGCAAAATGCATGTCACAATTGACTTCTACGAATAAATACTATGGATATAGTGCTCTTTGTCAGTTGCAATGTTCTATGTTGATTTTATGGGGAGATATCTTTGTGGTTCCATGTTTAGTCCATGGTGGCAATGTCACCCACCCTACTGCGATAAGAGAAAACAATTGCGTGCTAGTGCATTCGTGAAACAATGAACAACAGCCTTTTGGCCTACTAATCAATAATTCCTGTTTATTCAGACATTTCTTTGTGTAGATAGGAGAGTAATGATGCCGCTGATGACACTTGAAAGAAGTGATTAACAACTTCGCTTCCTCTGCTGTCTGAGAGTATTCATTTGACTTCTATGAAGATTCATACCAATAGAGGCAGCAGCAGCATGATCACTGAAGTTTGACTGTCTGCAAGGATCCGTCAGCCTTCGCTTTCCATCACTTTTTACGGATAATATGTGTTTATCTGACATGTTTTATTTTGAGTGTGAAGTTCACATCCGAATTTGAGATGAGAGAGACACTTCGAATACATAAATAACACTGCATCGACACACTTGCACCCTCTTTGAAGGGTTTGCTTGGGTTCTGGAGACAAGGCTTGGATGGTAAATCCAAGCCCAACACATGCCCAGACCTAAAAGTCGAAGTAAAATTTCTGATGCAGGTCTGTGTAAGTCCAATATTTTCTCTCTCGATCTCGTGTTATTTTTTCGACACTATTTCACCTGATTATATCAATCAATTATTTTATGTCAGCTATTTTTTAATATTACAATGGGTTGTCATCATTTTCAGAGCAATTAAAGTACTACAGGGCATGTATTCTCCTTAAATTCCAAAAATAGTAATATTTGATAATCATATTATTTATGAATAACCTGAATGTGGCTCGATAATATTTAGTTGTCTAAATACTAATGGCCATGGCAGCAGTTAGTCGATGGCTGTTGCAATTATTTGTCATTGCTATTGTAGACCTAATCATGAAAAGAAAGTATTTTAGCACATAATTGAAAGATTTTGATTTTCGGTGGCATCTAGCATGTAGGATAGGCATATCATGTACTGCAATGTAACTGTATAAGCCTGCACTGTAAACTGTAGGGCACTAACTTAGGCACGAAGCCGAAATTTCGTGCCAGTTAGCGCTTAGTTAGTGCCTTTCTAGTGCCTCGAGGGATCAGTAGGCGCCACCAGGCACTACTAGGCACCAAAACCAAATGTTTGTTTATCCAATGAAATCGAAGGAAAAATCAATGGGCACGAACTCGGCACTATGAGCTTCGTGCCTACTCGTGCCTTGTGTTGGTTAGAATTGATGCCTAAATTTCGTGCCCTAGCGTTCACAGTATATATTGTACATTTCTACGGTGAGGCTTAACTAATCATGCAGTAGTGACCTACATGGCTTATCAAGCAAGCATGTAAAATAACTATCGGTACACTTAAGCTCATATTTATCGTAGATAATCTTTATTATTAGCAAGCCTGTCAAGAACCATATAATATGCTACCAAATTTCTAAGATAATATCTGAAAGAATCTCAAGCGGTCTACAAATGATATTTTTTCGGAAAGTCAACTTCAGTAGAAAATTCACATGCTATTGAAATAGAAAAATGGAAATGAATGAATTAATAGAACATTAGAAGTCCTGCGAATCGGTGAGGCTTAAAATAATCATTAAATAATCATCACTCAAGATTTGCAGAATGTTACTTGGGTGCAGTAAGACACTCGGGGTAAGAGGCATCACTTTCAGCCTTGTTACCTGTAGAAACTCGTTCTGGGCTGCCGAACTATATCCGTCTTATTCAAAAGATTGCAGACACCTCACTGTGTCACCCTTTAGCGGATTTTTTGACATTGGACACCACAGAGATAGATGTTGCTTTGTCTGCGTGTTTTGTTCTAGAGATGAGATTTATTAGTACTAATGGTCACAGCTCAATGGGCAAAAAATCAATTATCCATTGAACATGATGCAAATTCAAGTCTGGACTCTGACGAACTACATCAATCACACCGCATCGACTGTGTACAGTCAGTAAATGTGGATAGTGAGGAGTCGAACGATGTAAATAACATCTCCTTTTGATGATTACATCACAGAGAAATATTGAGTCAAAGAAAACTACTGCTCACTTGGCAGATGTTCAGTCTTGAATGTGACACTGATAGCTCGTGTGTTCCCTGATACACCTTTCCTCACAGAGAAATATTGAGTCAAAGAAAACTACTGCTCACTTGGCAGATGTTCAGTCTCAAATGTGACACTGATAGCTCGTGTGTTCCCTGATACACCTTTCCTCAAGCAGTACACGCTCTTGGACAATCACGTAAGACAAAATGAGACGAACCTATCCACATCTTGCTACCATTGCATGCAATGGCTATGATAAAGTCGCTTCATCTTTAGAGTAACCGCGACAGCCGAATCCATCTCTGTGTCAGACACTAGAGAAAATTGCTAGCCTACCAATGGCACATGTCACTTTCCTTGAAATCGTTTGTCAAATTTTCATGCTAGACTTGTTACCGTTATTTTTTTATAGACCACTCGGCGTATTGACGAATAAAGTATTTTCCTATTATATTCTATTCTAGAAATACATGTATAATACGAAAAGCATGATAGTAGATACAAAAATTCAACTAAAAATTGGTATCCATCTATAGAGTAAATATATTCGGTGGAGTGGTAACTCCGCATTTATTAAATCCCAATGTGTATTCACCTTCGATTTTATTAAATGAACTCATGGGAGTTACACGAGGCATTGTCACCAAATGTGGAGAGATGCAAATTTCTGCAGTATTGAGAAAATTGCAATAGAATTGAGTGATCATGACACTAATGCAGAAGGAATCATGGCATTTAACAGACTCTCAGTGTCATGACAGCTTTGGAGATTTAATGTTTGTTAAATTAGTAATTCGATATGTTCCTATTACTTACATGCTCAACAGTAAGAGTATTTTCTTAGACATGATCATGTCACAGGCAACCTGCTACTGGCAGAGCAAAATCACATAATCGAGGACAATAATTTCAATTTACCTTGAAAGATGTAAATGGCTGCACATCGCTATTCAGATTCAAGAAATGAAACAAGAATTTAGTGAATCCTAAAATCGTGCCGGTGAAAATTGAATTAAAAACTTAAAATTTCAGTCAAGAAAGCACGAATAATATCGCAACTTTTTCATGAAGACTTTTATTATGATACGGATCATGAAATTGCCTTGATAATCAGCTTCACTTCCGAATTAGTTGGGATGATTATTAGCAAATATTCATTCATTTTGATATCCAACTTGTTTGATACTACAAGAGTCATCTCGGTAGTATATAAAGTGGCAAATATTGACTATTTTCAAAAGTGTTGAAATAATTTTTTGGACCACGGGAACGTAATCTCCGCAAAAAAACTGAATCTTTTGATATAAAAACTTTCACTGTATACAGATACTTGTTTGAGTCGACACTCAACCGGTATATCCCTATTCTATGCATCCATCCTTCTTACGTGATTGGCAGCAAGAGATTTACAGTGTTCCTATCTGTTTCAGGTGTCAAGTTGCTGGTTGGAAGAGATTTTGAACGATCCAAGGTCAAGTCGACCAAAAATGTGGAGAAAGTTGTTGACTGGCATGTGTATTTAAAGGACATTCCCTTAACGCCCGGATTGCACACCTTCAGCCATGTTGTCGAAATACTCGGTCAGATCTTCATCATGAAACACAAAATCATAGCTATTAAGCAGTGTAGAGCGACCATAAACGGAAAGGAAGTTGTCACAGAGCTTAAGAAGTGTACCACTAACTATTACGACGCCGAAGGGAATGCGTACAAATACTCGTATTACCACTTCAATGGGGCTGGAAGGCTTTACTCTCCAGGTGGTAAGATCATGATAGCGGGAGGTGGTAGACGCACGTACCTTGCAATGCTCACCACCTGTACTCCCTTCAGTTGTTTCCCCCGTTTCCGCAGTTTACCCGGTTGACTTCAGTGTCGGTTGTCCCTCCATTAAATTATTGTCATTCAATTTTCAAGCTCAAATATTTATTGCTCTTTCTCGAGGCGAAGCCGTCTTTCATACTTTTGTGAAAAAATTCTGCTTCCGCATTCATAATGAATAATAATGAATCAATAAATTTTAAGGAACAATAGAACTATTGTTTCCGAACGTTTTTGGCCATTCTTGTTGAGGAACAACATGGCAATGACAGACTTTTGCATGATGATTTAGTTTGACCCTACTTGTCTCAAGCTTTCTCTTGTCGGTGAAGCATTAAGGGGGAGGCAATGGTTCCCCTAAGATCTTCTAAATCATTAACTTATCTGGCAAAACATAATAGAATTTACCTATTTTGCGCATGCTCTATGCGATGGTGGTATCAGTTTTTCATTCCAAGTTGATCTTGTTACTGTCAATAGAATTTTAAAATTCAAGCAATCATATTTTTCAAATTTTGCAACTGCATCTAAAAAGGTCGACGAACTTCAGGAAAATTACATTAGAACCTATTTAGAACATGCTCTGTCTGGCGATGTTGTCGATTTTGCATTTCAAACAGTTATTGTTACTATAAATTGCATTTTAACATTCAAACAATTAGTTTTTTCACAGCAAATAAAGAGAGTTTCTGGATCGATACAATTTATTGGTCGAAAGTAAAAAGTTATAAATTTACACGTTGCACAGCGTGACGGGCCTTCGGCGTCCAGCGCCTTCTTAACGGTCGATGGTCAAATGGCGGTCTGCAAACTCGGTGTGAAGATTTATATAGAAGTGAATGATATTAAGAATTGTGTTGCTTGTTGAATGTGAGGTGATCAAAGTGAGAGGGCAGACTGCAGCAAGGTAATTCATATCTTCTATTGATTGTTGGCTTCAAGTGTGTACTAGCTTTTGCTTCAGGGCAATTTCATTTAGTAACGGACGCTCGTTCGGAAGCTTTTAGAAGCTGTGACAGCTCTTAAAAACATTACAGCGCGCTTATTTTGCGGATATAAATGCGTCCCACCCATCTCTATATACCACCAAAAACTCAAATAGAAATTCGTACTGTAGCGAATTCTACAACCCAAAATGTAGCCGTAACGGACGCTCGCGGAGATAAACGCGATTTGACTTTTTAATTTCAAACTGCAAAACTCTGCAAATTGACATTAATAAATCCAAATAAATTGCATTTTTCTGAAATTAGAAACAATAAACTTCAAGAATATGCTTTTTGTTAGATGATAAACAAAGATGGCTTGATTTTACAGACCTGAATTCAACGTTACGGACGCTTCCGTAACGGACGCTCGTTTTGTCCAAGTTCCTAATTTTGTAGATAATTATGCTTTTAGCCAACTTTTTCCCAACAAAACTTTATGATAGCATTGTGCTACACAGCTTTGAAGATTTTCTAACAGATTTTTGCAAGTTGACGTTACGGACGCTCGACTTTTTGGTGTTTACGTGTGATTTCTAAATATCCATTTTATATTCGACTCAGTCAAAATCTTCACATTCCATTTGAATCCATGTGTATTTAGGAAGCTCAGCACACGTTGTACTGTAAATCTACGGTGTAGGCCTACATGCACCCGAAGATCACAAAGTTTTGATAATGTTACACAAGTCACACGTGTAGCTTTCCCAGTCTTCTTCGCTATCAATGCAAGATTGATCAGCCCACTCCTTAAAGCGCAGACACTGGATCCATTTATCTGCTGGTAGAGAGTTACTCCAGTAGTCCTCACATACGAGACATTGGACGTCAGGGCTTGTATCAGGGATTTCAGAGCTGGCCCGTTCAGTTGCTTCTTCAGTTGTCTGCGTGCTTTTGTTTTCGTGCATTTGACAGATGCAGACGGAGTGAGGTACATCGGACATGAGGAATACGTGACGTGGTCTCAGTAGACTGAACTTTGTCAGACCGACTTCTATGTCAGTATGCTGCATTTCGAAGATCGCATGAGCTTCTCTGATGGAGATCACCATGTAGCGCTTGGGGATATAGCGCTTTCCTTCTACAGTTCTCTCAATGAACATGTCCTTCTGGCCTGGTGCTTGCCACGAAATACTATCCAAGAGGTAGAAGTCTTCTATTTTTCTCGAAGCCTCTTCTGTTATTTTGCTTCGTCGCGGACATGTGATCTTCAGCTTGTGTGACCTGAGTAACTCACCCAAAACTCGTCGTTTCTTTCTTGGAGACTTTGGCAACCTTACCACGGGCCTGTGGTGTGCTGTAAGGATCTTCGCGCTCCCTCTCCTTCATCCTGTGTTGTCTGAAAATTTCACCTCCATTCGATTTGATCTTCTCCCTTGCAATTCGCTTTCTCTCTCTTTCTTTACGTCGATGTTGCACGTCGGCGCGTCTAGAATCTCGGTACGCTTTTGACGGATCGCTGCTTTGCTCTTATGACCATCCACCGACGCAGTCAAGCAGAGTAATGATGGAGTTTTTATCGACTTGATTCTGTTGACTTCAACGTCAGGCGAATCAAAGCCTGGGAATTTAGGTGACATCGGTTACTTATTGTCTGCCATACAGATCATCAGACGCGGCTAGTTGACTACTCGTGATTCAACGCTGCTGACAACAATGAAATCAAGCCGTCCTGCTCCATCGGTACCTGTGAGAAAATTATTTGTTCGCAGGTTGTCTACAACTTGACTAACTGCTCTGTGTGACATAAAGCACCTAGCTTTTATCAGATGTACAAGATGGAAACAAATTATGCTTAAAAACAAAGGGCAATTAATATTTTTGAAATTTGGCACTTAGCGCGTAACGGACGCTCGAATTTCAAACTAAAATTGTGACTTGTGAATTACTTCATTCGCTAATTAACCATCATGACCTTATAACTATGGGATAGCTAACTCATAATCTGAGATGTGACTTTTCTATCACTCTTTGTTTAGGCTGTAGATAAATAAAACGTCTTTTAGGCGTAACGGACGCTCATTTTGGAGGCCCAACATTCAATCAATTCTTTTCACTAAAACACTTAGGTAATCCAGTAAACGAGTCCACAGTCAAGTAGCCTGGGTCAATCTGTCTTGAAGAAAGCATCTTGTATGCGGCTAGCCACTTAGCATCCATACACAGTTCGTGATTAAAAAAAAGCTAAATTTTCGCAAATTTGAAACATTTTCAGCTGTCTGCCGTAAATTGACTGTCATTTTTTTATAAATGGTAGCAAAGTGATATGGTTATTAATTCCTGATGATTTGACGTATTCTTCAAATAAATCAAGCTTCAAAATACTTCTATTCATCAAAAAATATTTTTCACCGAGGTTTACCGAGGTTGATGCCTACGTAAAATTGCCCTTCAGTGAATGTTGTGTCTCGAGTGTTCGTCAGCTTAGCAATGAAATCGACCTGAAAATCCTCGATCATTAATAAGTCTGCATCCAGCGCTCTATATGAGCATGTTAATAAATAAACATAGGGATCTGGGTAACATCGAGGATTTTCAGGTCGATTTCATTGCTAAGCTGACAAACACTCGAGACAACATTCACTGAAGCAAAAGCTATTACATACTTGAAGCCAACAATCAATAGAAGATATGAATTACCTTGCTGCAGTCTGCCCTCTCACTTTGATCACCTCACATTCAACAAGGAACACAATTCTTAATATCATTCACTTCTTTATAAATCTTCACACCGAGTTTGCAGACCGCCATTTGACCATCGACTGTTAAGAAGGCGCTGGACGCCGAAGGCCCGTCACGCTGTGCGACGTGTAAATTTATAACTTTTTACTTTCGACCAATAAATTATATCGAGTCAGAAACTCACTTTACTTGCCTGTGAAATGCATCGCCTGACTCGCAAACTGGTCAACTATGTCAATCATTTTTTTAAATTTCGTGACTTTACAATGTTTATTTGAATCGTAGAGCAATATTTATGGCTCTATGTATCAATAATTATGCAACTAAGTCTTTCAGAACATCATCGGTGAATACTAGAGAAGTTTTCATAATTCGCTATTTTATTAAATTATATAGAACATTTGTATAGGACGTGGTATTAAATATTGGGTCTGCAAGAAAGCACCCACCATCCAAAGAAAGCCAACACAAAGTTTCGAAAAGTCACCAAAGGAAACCTTTAAGCAATTATTTATTCCGGCGTGAGATTAAAAAACCAAGGTAGACCATGATCCCCCCCCCGCTTGGGGTTAATATGCAAACAGAGCTAAGAATTGATTATGATTCATGTAGGTACATGTTCAGCATTTGGATCACCAAGTGAATTACGCACGACTTGCATGAGACTTGCAAGACTTGCAAGACCTGCACGACTTGTAAGGCATTTAGAATACCCTACAATGCGGAAACAAAAAGAGTAGAACCGTTAAAGAATGAAATAAGTTGTAAGTAGCATTGATAAATCTTTTATAGTCAAAAGTCTCGAATTCATTCTTGAAAATGATTATTTTGACAATGAAGTTTCTTTCTTTCTACAAATTAAAGGTACAGCAATGGGAACACGGGTAGCGTCAACATACACAAATCTAGTGATGGGGTTTCTTGAAATAAAAATGTTTGCATTTATGAAAGATGTATATATACCCAAAAAGTAAATGTGAAGAAATAATGAATGCATGGACACGATATTTAGATGACTGTTGGGCAACACATAGTTATAAGGATTTTGAGGTGTTTAAACAACTACAACTACTAAACAATTTACAATATCACGAAGTATTCAATCATTGCATTTTTTGATGTTCTTGTACACAAAAATATTTCGAGGGGGTCAATAGAAACGGACAGCTTCCATTATGTCCCTTTCACCTCTAGCCATCCTAGACATATTCTACGAAATATCCCTTTTGTGTTAGCGCGTAGAATAGAACGAATAGTGTCATATGGAAATAATAAACTTATACGATTCCAAGAATTAGAGGAACGATTAAACAACCTAGACTATCCTATGGAATTAATAAGAAATTCGATTGAACGAGCAAAAGAAAATACGTGTACAATGAATAGAAGTTCCAAGAATAATAACAATGATGAAATAAATCCTTTCGTTCATTCATACAATAACCCCAATAATCCAAACATATTTCATACCATAATTCACCCAGTGGCTAATACTTTAAAATCTTTTGAAAGTCTTGCCAATTGCCAATTCAAATCTTGTATTAGACAACCAAAGTCTTTGCTATCCATACTACGTAAAAATAACCGAATTCAAATGAAAGGAGTAACAAAATGTAACCAAAATCGTTGCAAATGCTATAATCACATCGAGGTAGGAGAAACGACTTCTTTCAAAACTAAGCAGTTTCGTATTAGGTCTAGCCTAACTTGCAGTTCTTCTAACCTCATCTATGGATTAAATAGTTTAGGTTGTAATGATTATGATATCGACTAGTCAGGTGATAACCTTCGCCATAGAGCTACTGTTCATCGATAACAGATTCAGGAAGCTAAACTCTTACCTATCTGTCAGCAAGCATATAAGAAACTGTGCACCTAACATGGAAATCAAATTTTCTATCACATCATTCTATAAAATGCCTTTGGGGTCCACAAGAATAGATCGTGAACATTAAGAGGCCATGTTCATTAATATCTATGAACCACCCCTCAAATATGAAAGACTTTATGATTTTTCCTAAAAAATCAAGATATTTCATTTAAGAAATCAAATTTCTATTATACAATTTTTATAGCAATAAATCTGAATCACCTTGAGAAACCAGACTATTGGCAGAAACATGTCGGCGTAAGATCGGTAGTTTTTCATTTTTGATGTACATATAGATACAAGCTAAAAGTGTAACGCAAATGGAAGTTATAGTAAAAAAGGAAAAATCAACCAGTTTCACAAATTGATGTTATATCTTGTGCCGATCGATTTCACAACCTATCAGTTGTTTGTCAAGGCACTAAATGAAACAGCACAAACAAAATAATGGAGGAATCATTATCACAGACATCACTTGTACATAGAATTACATGAATTTGACATAGCACGATGTGAAAGCTAGCCATTTAATGATGGAAGAAATCGCTTGATGAACATAGCTTCCTTCTTCTCGCGCTCAACTTTTGACCCATTAGGAGGAAGCTGAGTAAACAAGGGACATGTTATGCCATTAGTTGTCTCGGAGGACATCCCAAGGGTCGATGTAACCCAAAGCAAAAAGAAAACCACCAAGGTTCTTTGCGAGCGCTTTCAACAGACGCCGTCTGCCATCCTCAAGCAACTGACTCTATTTCATCATGTAGAAGCAATGCAGACAACAGATGATCAGATCTCACTAAACATAGAGTTAATTATCAGAACAGAATAAGATACAAGAAGATACTACTCACTCTAAAAGTCAAAAGTAAGATGCTAAAAGTGCTGAAACCGACATTAAGACAAAATTAACAAGCTACACGACATTATCGTAAAATCTACCCAAATCAATCTTAGTTTTATTCGAAGACTGAAGTTTACTTGTCCACAAAGATTCCTTAACAGTTCTCTTCTTCCAGACAGGCTCCCTATCGACTATGGTCAACGAATGGTATGGATATTCCCATGACATGGCATCGTTATGTTGATGATGTCCTTGCTTGCTTGCTGCACACACGGAGAGGATCGGCTTCCTGGATTGTTGGATTTTCTGAATTCACGAGTGGTTTCTATGCGTTTCAACATGGAGGTTGAAATGGATGGAAAGATCCCCTTTTTGGACATGCTGATTGACAGAAACGGTGGTTCTCCGGTTTTCTCGGTATATAGGAAACCTACGCATTCAAACTTGTACCTCAATCGATCCTCATGTCATCCTCGCAATGTATTCGATGGTGTTGTCAAATCACTTACGGATTACGTGCTTCTCGTCTTTGTTCAGAGTCGACAATCAGTGAAGAACTTGGGAATTTAAGGAACACTTTTTTTGGCGAACGGCTACCGAACTGGAGAAATTGAGCAGCAATTACGTTCACTGGATGGTGACACGAGCAGGAGTGCTGAGCGAAGACAGATTACTGGTTCCATTCCGTTTGTGCCTGGTATAAGTGACGTGATCAAGTCTAAGTTGGCTGCGTTTGATGTCAACATTGCACTCGAACCGGTATCTACATTACGAGATTTTCTGGTTAGAAAGCGTCCTTCACCAGCACTTTGTTTGGGTTCCGTCTACCATATCAAGTGTGGCTTCCAAGACTGTTCCTTCTCATAAGTTGGGGAATCATCTACACCGATCGACAAGAGGAAGGCAGAACATATTCGCAACATTCGTGAGTTGGACGCGGACAGGTCAGAGTTGGCCAAGCATGTACTGGACACTGGCCATCGAATTAATGTTGATTCGTTGACCATAGTCGATAGGGAGCCTGTCTGGAATCTTTGTGGACAAGTAAACTTCAGTCTTCGAATAAAACTAAGATTGATTTGGGTAGATTTTACGATAATGTCGTGTAGCTTGTTAATTTTGTCTTAATGTCGGTTTCAGCACTTTTAGCATCTTACTTTTGACTTTTAGAGTGAGTAATATCTTCTTGTATCTTATTCTGTTCTGATAATTAATTCTATGTTAAGTGAGATCTGATCATCTGTTGTCTGCATTGCTTCTACATGATGAAATAGAGTCAGTTGCTTGAGGATGGCAGACGGCGTCTGTTGAAAGCGCTCGCAAAGAACCTTGGTGGTTTTCTTTTTGCTTTGGGTTACATCGACCCTTGGGATGTCCTCCGAGACAACTAATGGCATAACATGTCCCTTGTTTACTCAGCTTCCTCCTAATGGGTCAAAAGTTGAGCGGGAGAAGAAGGAAGCTATGTTCATCAAGCGATTTCTTCCATCATTAAATGGCTAGCTTTCACATCGTGCTATGTCAAATTCATGTAATTCTATGTACAAGTGATGTCTGTGATAATGATTCCTCCATTATTTTGTTTGTGCTGTTTCATTTAGTGCCTTGACAATCAACTGATAGGTTGTGAAATCGATCAAATAATAGAATAAATCTCAATCGATTCTGGTATTATCGCCCTATGTATAATTCTAACTGCATACGGTATAATAATCCTCGATGCAATAATCAAAATGTATATTACAATCAAGAATCATTCAGGCTTAGAAATCCTAATTTTTATAAATCTACACGTGGACGTTCAAATTTTCGAAATCGTCAAAGCAATTTTGGTCGCAGCAATTATAACCAATGTTACTCTCTAAATCAACTGGAAGTGTTAGGACGTTAACAGGAGAGATTTTCAGATGACTTAGATGAATATAATCCAATACCGGTTGAGATGAATGATGATGTTCATCATGATGATATGCAGAACGATTTTCAATTTAATAGTAATTGTTTTTTATGCTAAGTGAAATCAAGATAATAAAAATTTCTCAAACGCTGATTTTTCGGATTCAGAAAAATCATTACTATCGACGGGATGTAAATTTACACCTTACCCAAAGACTAACTTAGTATTGTACAACATGAATCAGCATCCTTCTCGTGAAAATTACGATTAATTGATTATTTTTCTAATGTGGTAACAAATGAAGTTGTTCAAGAACCACTTGTTCAAAATCCATCAAAATTTGACCCTCCGAAAGGAGTTAATGAAGCACTGGATTGTTGGATAAACCTGGTAAATAGTAGCGTAAACTCATTACACAAAATCCACAGAAATAAAAGCAATTTACCTCCCGGTGAGAGGACTGTATTGAAGGAGTTGAGAGAAAAAGAAAATTTATATATATATATATATATCATTAATGCAGACAAGGGTGGTTCTTTTGTCATTTTGAACTATGATGATTACAAGCGATGTATATGTAATGAACACTTAGGTACTGAAGAAGCATACATGTATACTTTAATTGAAAATTACAATATCTCAACAACAATGAACGTAATCAATAAATTCTGTATTAGATATGACACATGTTCAAGAAAAGCAGAAAAGGATTATCTGTGTAAATTTAATTCAACGATGCCTCACTTCTATGGCTTACCAAAGATTCACAAAGAGATCATCTTGGATATTTACAGTGTGATTTACCTTCGGATTTAAAATTCCATCCTATACCCGTCACCTAAGCTATTTTATAGATGAGCTCCTAAAAACCTTGGTGATCTGCATGAAAATTTACTGCAAAGATATGTATCATTTTATTTCAAAATTGCCGCAAACTATCAGCAGTGAAGCAAAATTTGCCTCTTTCGACGTAACATCACTTTACACGAATATTTATCTTGCGTTGGGTATCACTGCTATCGAATTCTGGGTTTCCAAAAATTGAGAAACTATCCATGAACGTTTTACAACGCATTTCACATTGAAGGCATTCAGATTGTTCTAAAAAATAATTATTTCAACTTTGAATCAGCAACATTCTTACAAACTCATGGCACGGCCATGGGCACAAAAATGGCACCAAGTTATGCGACTTTAACTATGGGTTTCATCGAAGAAAGAATGTATACTTTTGCAAAAGAAATATTACCTGCAGTTGATTATGATACATTTTTACAATCTTGGTGGAGATATTTAGATGATTGTTTTATTATTTGGTATGATTCATTTGGAGATATTAATCAGTTTTATTCCTTCCTGAATACTCTAGACTCCAGAATAAAATTCACTTATGAAGTCAACGCATATCAGCTAAACTTCTTAGATGTTCTTGTTTAAAGAAGACAATAAACTCAAATCCATACATCCTAGCTAAACGAATAAACCGATTTGTTTCGAAAACCAACGTTAAAGAAAAAGAGTTCAAGAGATGCATGCAAGACTTAAGAAACTCGGCTGCCGAGAGAAACTAATAAGTGACGCGATTGCAAAATCCAGCATAAACCGTCAGAAAAAACATTCAAGTGAAAATGAAGAAATCATTTCTGATGTGAAAACGTACAACCCAAATAATCCTGATATATTCCAGGAAATAATCAAACCTTCATTCTCGAGTTTGAAACTGACTTCAACATTCAAAAATTATGATGTAAGGCCTTGCTATAAACAACCAAAATGTCTTTTAAACCTCTTGGCGAAAAGGAATCGAGTCCCAATAATAAGTGTTCAGAAATGCAACAATAAAAGGTGCGAATGTTGCAAAACATTAATTGTTGGAACATCTTCACCATATCAAATAAATAATGAAACGAAGACCTTTAACATCAAAACTTAACTCAAAAGACTTAAATTATGCACTTCAATGTCAAGGATGTAAAAGCCTATACATAGGTCAAACTGGGGACTCATTACGTGCGCGAGTTCGGGTACAAAAGCAACAAGTACGCGATGCAAATTACCGCACTCTCTATGTCAGCAATCACATATTTGGCTGTACTCAAGATTTAGAAGTCATGCCATTTAGAATTTCCATGTTATGCCAATTCTAAAATTACCACCTAATAGCACACGATTCTACCGCGAAGAAAAAGAAAAACTATGCATATGAATTATAAATACCCCAATAAATCGAGATATATGACATTATCTCTCTGCCGTAACATCTCTATTGATTTCTTTGTTGATCATTTTATGTGTGTATCTAAGTTACATTATTTTGATGTATTTGAAAGATATCTGGAATTTATGTCAATATATCATTTTATGCCCTTGAGAAGTCTGCAACAGGCAGAAACTGGTCGGGCTTTCTGACAAGCTAGTTTTTCTTCTAACATCTGGGTGTCGTAATTTTTGTATTATTTTGTGCCATTTTTGGATTTAACAATATGCCTTTATATATATATACATATACCTAGCTGTGCATCACTCACTATGGGTTTCCTTGAAATAAAATTATATGATAAGGTCATGTCACACTGGAGTCATATTGATTCAGAATTGATTAAGCAATATTGGATACGTTATTTAGATGACTGTTTTTTGCAATGGAGACAAGATTTCGCTGACATTGAAGAATTTCACGAAATGATAAATGATTTGAATCCAAAATTAAATTTACAGCCGATTTTAACTCCTAAATCATGAACTTTTGAGATGTTACACTATATAAAAGGAAAAATAAGATTGAAACTGACCTTTATTACATACCCACCGATAGTTTTCGCTTTGTTCCATTCAACTCAGGACACCCTTATCATGTATTACAAAATATACCATGTAATCTTTCAAGGAGAATTTCAAGAATTGTGTCACAAGAACATAGGAAAAATAAAAGATTAGATGAACTCAAACAAAATTTGTTGAAATTAAGCTACCCTTTAAAATTAATTGATGACGCAATAAAACTGGCTAAAACATGTAACGTAAATAAATCAAAATCTGACTCGAAAGATGATAAATTATTACCTTTCATAACAACATTTAATCCAAATAACCCAAATATTTTTAGAACTGTAATTCGCCCGGTGACCAGCAGTTTGTCCTTAATCGAACCTTTCCAAAACTACAGGGTTAGTCCCTCTTATAGACAGAATAAATCATTACTTAGAAAAAATCCTTAGAAAAAATGACAATTTTTCTGTAACTGGTATAACTCGATATGGAGATGCGAGGTGCAAATGTTGCGACCACTTGATTATAGGCACGAAGATTGCAATTGAACATATGGATTTCGAACTGAAAAGGAATTTTAACTGTTATTCCAGTAATGTGTTATATGTTTTGAAATGCAAGGGCTGCTCAGACTTCTACATTGGTCAAACTGGAGATATCATCCGTAATGGACTTACCGTCCATCGCCAACATATCAATAATCCTAGCTTAGCTATCCTCTATGTTAGCAAACACATAGCTACTTGTGCTAAGGACCATGATATTAGATTTGAAGCTGCGCCTTTCTATCAATTTCCAAATAACGCAACCAGATCTGAGAGGGAAATGAAAGAAAGATATTTTATTTCTTAATTCAAACCTCCTCTCAATAGGGATCAAAGATAGTTGCGGTTCATTTATTTCATGTAACGGTGTCTGACGAGGTGTCATAAGTTATAAAAATACACCGAAACCGGTAACACCGGCATCTCCTGGTTTTCATTTCTTTTACATCAATTTACTTTATCCAATTTCCCTTTTTGAATTATATATATATATATTAGTAATGAAATTCGCCATTGGCCGATTGGTTCAAAATAATTAAAGTAGACAAGGCCAATAAAAAAGATGTTATTTCTGATGATATTTCGATTGACTTTGACTCTTTATCAAATCAGATGGAATAAATTATATATATAAAGAAAATAATCTTGAATATAACGAGATCTAAAGCTATTTTAGAAATTTGATTTTTGAAATTCTCAAAATTTGAATTTTTACGCAGCTGTAAATGTTTTCTCTATGTTCGTCACTCAACCAAACTTTGTATGCAGAATTGGTATAAAGAAATTCCTGTATTATTTTCAATGGGTAAATGGCATATAGAGCGGAGCTGCATGTCTCCAAAGATGCTGGAAAAATAAGGTCGGCGAAAATACACAAAAAAATTTAAACTTATCTCGCAACTTTCTATATTCTTGCTACCTGTAATCATTATAGAGTAATTGTGTTGCTGCATATCAGTGTGTTTCACATGTGTGATCTTAAGCGGTAACAGGAATACAGAGAGCTACACCATCCGTTCAAAAAACGCGTTTTTTTCAAAAAATGCCGAAAATGTCTGCTTTCAAGCTGGACTAGCTTTTTTCTATATGCCAGTTTTGACTTCAAATTGATGCTGAAACTCAGAAACATGCTCAATTACTTGGAGGTGATTTGATCAGGTAACTGATTGCTGAAGTGTTATAAATTGGCCAATTTTGATTTAATAAGTAGTATCGAGAAGCTACATTTATAGTACAATAGTACTTGAAAGCGTTAAGTTGGTGTGCGGTAAGGAATTATTCTCTGTGATAGATATTATATATTAAGCTTTGATATATCGCAATAGAGCGAAATATGACTTTCGAAGTTCGAGTTTTGTTGAACTAGATATGTTCTATCAATTGACATTGTATTTTTGAAATTTAAGTTTCTACGAAATGTTCAGGATCGATTTATCTTACTGTTTTCTGAAGTAATCAATTGCTTTTAAGAATTTCAGCTATTCTGATGGTGATATATCATTCGCAACGAACCGGAGAAGCGCCCTATTGCATTTGTAACAAACACTATTTCAAAGTTGATGTTGAAAAATATTGTGCACACTGTAAACCGTAGGTTGACAATTATCCTACAAAATTACTGACAAAATCAACCGACGATTGTCACCTCCAATATCCTGCGATATCCGACGAATTTGTAGGTTCTCCACCCTCATCGAAACAGATGCTTTGTATGCAAATTAACTAAACAAAAACTGTTGAATATTGATTGATTTTTTCATTAGTGATTGCTTGACTTTTTTCGGTAATCTGTATTATTGTGTGGCAAAACCATGATTTATTTTGACATAATTTAATTAATTATCTACATTTTTGGTAAAACTTAAGCTACAATTCTTTGCTATTCATTTTATCGCTTTTTGTCAGTTATTGTAGGTGTTCAGTGGCAATCATCCTACAAGAATAAACAATGACCGACAAAATAGATTTTGTAGGATAAATGTCTGTCAATTGTCAGTCAACGGTTTACAGTGTAGATAAGATATGCAAGACAATTATATTGTGGTGGAAAATGATTTGGTTGTATGAAGTATGTAGAATCTCCTTCAATAACTGATGAATGACTTATGAATTACCATGATCATCAGATAGCATCGAAATATCCTTCATACAGGAAATGCATTTTTGATTACACCAATCAATAGGTAAACCTGAAATTGAAAACAATAGGCCTATTGATGTTTTAGTATTATGCTATTGTGAAAATAGCGCTATTTTTCAATAGCATCCTAAATTGATCACGTAATAATCACGTTAATGTGGCTATATGCAAGTCAAACACATGGTCTTAATGGACAAAAATATGATTGAATTGCCTCCTGGACAAGAATGAAATGCACTCGTATGTCTTTTTATTACCAAATACACGAGAGAGCATTACATTCTACATTCATTTTGAAAGGTTGGGTAGAATCCCGCTTTAGCTTGTTTCTTTTATGAGACCTATAATCCTGGGTTATTTTTGTATAGCGTGCAGTTTTATGAAAGTCTTAAAAATTAGCTTGGTTAAATTTGAACAGGAATAATTTGCTTACATTCGATCATACGAGTGATTTATGAATCAGAGTGATCAACAACAGAAATTTTTAATATCAAACGTAATCAATGATTCACATGGAATATTGAATATGCTACCTAAAATGCTAGTGCATGCCTGCTTCTATTCATTGGGAATTCTTCATTTTTTAATTTCAATTTACGTAAGTGAAATCTTGAAATAATTAGTAGATAAATTACAAATGTAAAATTACATGAAATTCAGTCACTCAGTCGTGGTCTTGTAATATCTATGTAAGTAAGTAAGTAAGGGCCCAATACTTTCATTAACACATGCACGTTGCATTCGATCAGATAAATAAGAACACAGCCACAAAATAAATCCTCTACTGTAATTCTGCACAAGGAGGACATTCAACAAACGATTATAATGAATCCTATCGAAAGCTTTCGAAAAATCCAGGCACGCTAGTCTGACACACATATTGTCAGGATTCTCCATAAAATTCGTAACGCTATTGTGAATGTCAATTAGCGCACTTGTGCTAGACCCTAAAGGTCTAAACGCATGTTGACCAACGCCAAATGATCTGACAAAATTGTGTTTCATTCATGAAAGGACGATTCGCTCAAAAAGCTTTGAAACAATAGGTAAAAGAGAAATTGAACGATAATAAAAAATTGAAGGGTTCCGGCATTTTGGAATGGGCTTTATGTAAGCATTTTTCCAATATGTGGGAAATGTCCGTGTCATGATAGATGTCTGATGGATATGAGCTAAAGGATCACATATTGCATCTGAACGTTCACGCAGTAGAAAAGCCATTACACCATCGTAACTCATTGCTTGCTGCATTCTTAATGTTGAGATATGTCGATGAACAAGTAACGAGTCTATGTGCACATCCCACGAGTCATCTGAAAGCACTTCCAAATCAACATCAGGTTCATGATTAAAGCACGATTCAAAAATTTTGGATAATTCAGAGACGAAAGAGTCAGGGTCGGGTCCAGTATCAGGATATCGAAAGTTCTTCCTTTCCCCTTTAATTTCCCGCACAACGTTCCAGATATTCTTATCCCTCATTAGAATTTTGTTCCTCCATCATCTCTTGGTTTTCAAAACTTCCAATTTTATTTTCTCTTTGAAGTGGTTGTAAACTGGTCAATTACCGGTTCGGTAAGCCACATATTTATCCTCGATCATCAGCTTTGGAACAGGAGTTACCCACATTTTGTCTTGCTGAGTCATCATAACTTGCCTTCTTGGAATAACACTCAAGGCCTCAAAAAATGCCTCGTAAAAAGCATGACATTTCTCGTCAACACTAACCGCACCGTATACTCTGTCAAACGAAGCTGAAGTTAAGGATCTGAGGAAGTTCTGGATATTATTATGTCGATAGTCAAATACAGTCTTGATTACAGTACTCTCATTGATTGCTAATGAGGACCTCAAGAAAACAGTGCAATGATCAGACATTGAAAGAGGAGAACCGACGTCGGCATCGAGTGGGTAAGTAGTGGGTAATTGTTCGGATATCCAGATTTGATCCAGTGTAGAATTTCCACGTGTTGGGTTGGTAACTCGATTTGTACATACAAAGATAGATCGGAAAAAGCTCGTATTCAAATTATTGAAGTCACCGCAAATGATGAAGCTAGCATATGGGAAAGATTCCAGCATACAGTCATAAATGAGAACTAAACTTTCACGGATTTCGCAATGAATACTTGCAGACAAATTCGGTGGGACATATAAACACCATACAATTACATTGCTCAAAGGTAACCAAATAAACAGCGATTCAATACTATTAATACTTGGCTGTAGCAGTCTGATGGGTTTGAGAGAATCGTGAACATACGCACAGACTCCACCTCTGGGTCGTGAAATTCGGTCGTCACGAAACAGAGCATAGTTTTGAATGAAAAGGCTGTCATCAGGAACATCCGCAGTAAACCGAGTTTCAGTAATACCTGCAAAGCCTGGCTTAAGATTGCTCAGCAACACATGGAGCTCATCCAGCTTATAATAGAGTGATCGCGCATTTGTCAGTAAACTAGACGGACATCTAGGATATGATAAAATCATCCTTGAAAATTTTGCAAGGTTTCCCGAGACCTCACGCTTCCTTTGTATATCACAACATCTTGTCCCTCTGACCTCCGCTTTCTCAATTCTTGCCGAAGTTGGTAGTTTTCTTCTTGCTGATACTTTGTCATGTCAACACGAATGAAAACTTTTCGAAATTGATTCGATTCCCTCAAATGTTTAGATTTTTGAAGGAATTTTGTCTTCGCATTACGGCTCTTGAAACGCACTCTCAAAGGTCGATGTCTCCCTGATACAATTTTGCCAAGTCGAATTGTCTCCGCAATTTCAAAATTGGTTAGACCAACCGTATTCCCGATCTCTTGAACTAGCTGTAGATCATGCTGTTTACGATTTATCAGAGCATCATCTGATTTCTCAGATAATCCATGAAATATGAGATTATCTCTGAGACGGTCCCTCTCCTCGACTTCATTCAAAAGATCACTGAAGGAATTTATTTGATTCAACCTGATGTCATCAACCGCCAACTTTAGAGTACCAATACCACTCTTATGTTGATCTAGGACATCTAGAGTCTCAGAAACTGCAGCTTCGACCTTGACAACACGGGAATCCAGTGATAACAAATGACTTCTCAGCAATTCTAATTCACCTCGTACTGTTTCGATAGACTGCAAAACGTCGACCTTCGACTCTTCGACGATTGAACGAATGTCTCTTAAGGATAGAGACTTCGAAGAGATATTACCTGAATTGGAACGCAACGAACGCTGACTCATAGTGAAAAAAAAGAAACTTGTACTCGTACGGAATCGAACCGCGAACACCTCAACTGCCAGTCAGATACTTCGTCCAATGTATCTTACCTCAAGGCGGCATTTTCACATGAAAAGGTGTGATTTAATAATAGCGGTTCGCTAAATAGATGACGATCTTGAATGTGATGAATGAAACGCAGATGAGAGATTCTCAGGACCATTTAAAAATACAGAAGGGTAGCCTGTATGAGATCCTTGACTGATTGTGCCCACCAATCAGTAGTAAGGCAATAGTGATACCTGGGAAATGCTGCTGGTATTAGGAAGAGATTAAGAAAATGAAGTTGGAGATTCTGTCGACAATACATTAGGCTAGGGTCTACTAGATTAATATTAATGGTTCGTGGTTTTCGCTCATGGAACATTCTGCGATACTGAGTCAGTCAAAAGCTATTTACACTATCACAACGAAATTAATGCAGTTTCTGCCACAGTTACGGATCCATTGCCATATTTCCTAGCCATATTTACTTCGTAATCGCAGATATGACGCCATATGACTTGTCGCAGAAGAAGAGGGAAAAAGAAACAGAACAATTATGAAACTCTTTTAGCAACGAAACTAATTTGCGACTATAGCTGTTGAGACTTTTGGTTTTCTTGAGTCTGAGTCGCTAGAGCTTTATGCCACAATTGCCGCGACAACTTCGGATTTTGTCCTCCCACCTGATCACGGTTCGCCAGAAACAACTTTTAGTTGAAGTTTGGACAACAAAAAAAATTTAACATGGTGGAAAAAGCCTATATACACAGAGTTCAAAAATGCAAAAAGGAAAAAATCTGTCGATGTCTTTCCGAGAAAATCGAAAAAATGTGTTTTACCTACTACTGTTATTATTTAAGCGGTCTTTAATATATTTATGTATTTCAAAATATTGTTTGTAAGTATTTAGAAATGAACGATGATGTATTTCAATTTATTTAAATGCTTTATGGCGGCTTAAAGCAAGAATCTGCTAAGTGTATGATACTCTAAAACTCAAATTGTACTATGCATACTACTTTTAAGAAAAAACTATGTTATTTTCTTTTTTGATGAAAAACTTCAAGTAAAAGTTGTTTTTGACGAGCCGCGTGATCCAGCGGATTAAGTTTTCAATTCTTGTGGGTAACGCCGCTGCTATTAGAGGCACGTTTTGCCGGTGTAGGAGTTTCGCCTTTTGTATTGAGTATTCATTTTTTGCGTTTTTAGAACCTTCAGGGAGTTTCATAATTGTGAACTTGCTAAACTAACTGTTTTTAATGATTGCTTGATAATGCACGATCCATATACTTTGATTGCTTCTCATACATACGAACCCGGATAAAAGCATACGCAGAAATCGATAACTGACTTTATCATCTTCGTCAGTTTTTAATTCACAAACGCGTCATTTTTTCGGAGTATTAATAACTCATTGCATTCACTACCCGCTAGCCAATGAACACAGTTTAGCAAGGTTTTCGCATTTCATAGACCGTATGGTAGGAGGTACAGCATAATTTAAATTATTCAGCACAACGCGCTGCATGATGCACATATCAATAAGGTTAAAACAAACAAGCAAAGTTAAACCATATCCATCGGAAAAGACAAGCAACAGGTCAAGTTGCTCAAAATCTTTTATGAAGCAAATGCAGAAATTAAGGATTAGGATGTGGGTTTCATCTTTTTACACGGCAATGGGTTATAGGTCAATATAATTTGATAACACTAAATTTCGTGATAGCATGTTGCATTGGTCGATATTGCCTTACCTTACCAATATACCTTATCAAAAGTGACCAAAAAATACAAACCTATTTCCTCAATGCCATAAGCCGATAATAGGATTAAAGAATAGTGACAAAATAAAGTTAGTTAAAATGAATATTTAGTATTAACTGTAAAGAAAAGCTTTCTTATGTGCTAATAAACTGTTTTGGATGGATAAATTAAAGGAAAATGGATATAAGCAATCATAATATATCAGTTGTAATTACGTCGTCATCACCCACTCCCAGTAAATATATAGAAAAAATTGGAAAAATTATCGAAATATTTTGATGGTTGAGCGAATATGCTGGAAGAGATAAGGGATTTGTCTCTGTATACAGTGAAAATTTTTATATCAAAAGATTCAGTTTTTTGCGGAGATTACGTTCCCGTGGTCCATGAATTATTTGAGCACTTTTGAGAAAAGTCAAAATTTGCCAATTTATATATCACGGCATGTTTCTACATTTCGGTAGTATATAAATTGGCAAATTTTGACTTTTCTCAAAAGTGCTCAAATAATTCATGGACCACGGGAACGTAATCTCCGCAAAAAACTGAATCTTTTGATATAAAAATTTTCACTGTATACAGATACTTTTTTGAGTCGACACTCTACCTATATATCCCTACTCTATGATGTCTAGTAATGTAGGCCTACTCAATATTCTGCAAAATATATGAATATGCATGTACATAATGTTTCTGAAGCATCAGTAGTGGCTTATCATCTCAAAATGTTATACTAAATGTTCTTTGATAATTAAAAACTAAATTCATTTGAAGAATCACTAAATTCACAATATTGGTGAATTATATACTCATGAATTCACAAATGTCCAAATTGCCCATTGTGCATTATAATGCACAAACTTGTTCATCGATCAAAATGATCTTATATTTTACCATTTAACTTAGACGAAGCTCAGAATATCTCAATTACATCTCCTTCTACCATAGAAATAAACTGTTTATCTGAAGTTGGCTAGAATGGAAATTGACTCAAGGTCGCGGCACATCCGGGGGAACTAAGTTGGGGCATGAACCACCAATTAAAAGCTTCGATTCACTCATGTGACTGATTCTAACCCAATGATACAGACGTTGGCAGGTGCATCTAAGTGAAAATGCGTGCGATTTATGTGCCGTTATTGTGCATTACATGAAGCTTAATTTCCATTCTAGAGGTTTTATTGTTGTAAATTTCTATGCCTTCTACAGTCATTAATTTTTCCAGCGACAACAATTTACCTGGTCGCCTGGTTCACACACGCCGAATAGGTGTGTAGACGACAGCAGCTGATAAGTTGAAATTTCTAAGTGGTCGCCAATGACCAATTATGAAGATACATGATAAGGCGACATCAGGTCAGTGACGAGCAGTGAGTGCTCTTCTTGTCTGCTACAAAGATCGACTGAAATCAACATCGCAGTACTTGCATGATCAAAGGGTGAAACAGTCTGTTCATTATATTACACCGTGGGCAGTTTAGGGTCAATGACTTGTTTACTAGTCTATTGAGTTGTAGGTCATTCACGATAATTTAACTGCATTTCAAAGTCAATCAAACACAAGTAAGTTGAAAATACATAATCAAAATAATGACCCAAGTGTGCATTGATGTAATAATAACATTGATACAATAATAATGCATGCATGCATCTATATCCCTCCTCCACAAGAAAGCTTTAGGCGGTCAGCAAATTCAAAGTTACAATATATTTAAAGTTTTTTTCTAGCGACAAAAGTTCTGAGATGAACTATCTGATCACTGACTGAGTGCTCATGTTATTAAATGTTTTGTCTGCGACGTGCAAATTTGACTTGAAGTGGTTAATTGAAGCGATATTTACTTCCTCACTCGTGAGGGACATGTGTGATATGCGACGTGAACAGAGAACTCTCTCCACCAAAGAGCAAACTGAGATCTTTTGAGTTGACAGTGATGACCGCGAGTTGACATATAAGAGTCTGGAACAATGAGCTCGCCAAAGTTGTCATCAATTTTTCATTGCAGTGAGTGTCCCAAGTCCGAGCGGGAGTGTTGCTGTACCTGTACAGAGTCAATCAAAATTTATTGCGTCCACTCGGCTTATCAAACAATCATCCACGATTCACTGCAAACTGTTCGGGTAGTAGGCCCCAGATTGTATATGAAATCCAATACTCATTCATCTCTATGCTCCACGTGTTATATTAACTATCATATGTAGTGAAATTATTCAAGATCTGGTATAATTTTACAATAGATAGGGTGAAGAACGCACAATGTTTCCAATATTCATACAGGCTGGAGTATAGGATTCTGGAAATTACATCATGTATAAAATAGTGTGTGAATTACATGTACATGTGTAAGGTGTCAGTAATCATCTTTTAAGTGCATATCACCAGATGCATGGATTCACCTAATGTACAGGCTGCTAGACTGACGTGTCTTGATCTGACAAAGGCTTATGACAAAGTCCTACCGAACACTGTAATGAACCGACTTGCTGATCGATTCATGCAATCGTTGTTTATGACTGACTAAGCAATTTATTCTAGACAGTCGTCAACGGTCGAGAAGATCTTAAAAATTTGCGGCCGGCGGCCGGTTTCAATCTTGATCTCCATAGTGAGCATGTGACGCTCTCCTGGCTTGTCGATTTTCAAGACGTGCATGTGCCAGAGCAGCAAATAATGAAATATTCCAAGGGAAATCCTAGAGACAAATCCCTTATCTCCTCCAGCATATTCGCTCAACCATCAAAATATTCCGATAATTTTGCCAATTTTTTCTATATATTTACTGGGAGTGGGTGATGACGACGTAATTACAACTGATATATTATGATTGCTTATATCCATTTTCCTTTAATTTATCCATCCAAAACAGTTTATTAGCCCATAAAAAAGCTTTTCTTTACAGTTAATACTAAATATTCATTTTAACTAACTTTATTTTGTCACTATTCTTTAATCTTATCTTGTTGAGAACTAAACAAATATGGCATCAATATTAGGACTAAATGAGAGTTTTATGTTTAGCTGATTACCGCACTATGAGGACATTTAATTAAGGTGCTATCATAGTGCACTTAAAGAGAAAATGGATGTGCTTTGTATTTGGAAAACTTATCGAAAGATCACTTTTCAAAATAGTTTATAAATATTTCTTTTCAGTGGGCTAAATCAATCGATTTTTGAGGATTAGTTTTAAAGTGCGCTATCACTTTATTCACAAAATTCTAGATCATGCCGATTGAATTGGAAAGAACTACAGCAAAAATGAGACGAGGGTCCGAATCCCACTCATCAGTTTACATGTAAATGTAGGTTTAACGATTACTATAGGCCTGCATGACGTATTCATTACTTCGAAGAATTCAAATGCGGCTTATGGCATTGAAGAAACACAGTGTAGGTTTGTATTTTTTGGTGACTTTTGATAAGGTATATTGGTAAGGTAAGGCAATATCGACCAATGCGACATGCTATCACGAAATTTAGTGTTATCAAATTATATTGACCTATAACCCATTGCCGTGTAAAAAGATCAAACCCACATCCTAATCCTTAATTTCTGCATTTGCTTCATAAAAGATTTTGAGCAACTTGACCTGTTGCTTGTCTTTTCCGATGGATATGGTTTAACTTTGCTTGTTTGTTTTAACCTTATTGATATGTGCATCATGCAGCGCGTTGTGCTGAATAATTTAAATTATGTTGTACCTCCTACCATACGGTCTATGAAATGCGAAAACCTTGCTAAACTGTGTTCATTGGCTAGCGGGTAGTGAATGCAATGAGTTATTAATACTCCGAAAAAATGACGCGTTTGTGAATTAAAAACTGACGAAGATGACAAAGTTAGTTATCGACTCTGCGTATGCTTTTATCCGCGTTCGTATGTGTGAGAAGCAATCAAAGTATATGGATCGTGCATTATCAAGCAATCATTAAAAACAGTTAGTTTAGCAAGTTCACAATTATGAAACTCCCTGAAGGTTCTAAAAACGCAAAAAATGAATACTCAATACAAAAGGCGAAACTCCTACAACGGCAAAACGTGCCTCTAATAGCAGCGACGTTACCCACAAGAATTGAAAACTTAATCCGCTGGATCACGCGGCTCGTCAAAAACAACTTTTACTTGAAGTTTTTCATCAAAAAAGAAAATAACATAGTTTTTTCTTAAAAGTAGTATGCATAGTACAATTTGAGTTTTAGAGTATCATACACTTAGCAGATTCTTGCTTTAAGCCGCCATACTGCATTTAAATAAATTGAAATACATCATCGTTCATTTCTAAATACTTACAAACAATATTTTGAAATACATAAATACATTAAAGACCGCTTAAATAATAGCAGTAGTTGGTGAAACACATTTTTTCGATTTTCTCGGAAAGACATCGACAGATTTTTTCCTTTTTGCATTTTTGAACTCTGTGTACATAGGCTTTTTCCATCATGTTAAATTTTTTTGTTGTCCAAACTTCAACTAAAAGTTGTTTCTGTCGAACCGTGATCAGGTGGGAGAACAAAATCCGAAGCTGTCGCGGCAATTGTGGCATAAAGTTCTAGCGTCTCAGACTCAAGAAAACCAAAAGTCTCAAAAGCTATGGTCGCAAATTAGTTTCGTTGCTAAAAGAGTTTCATATTTGTTCTGTTTCTTTTTCCCTCTTCTTCTGCGACAAGTCATATGACGTCATATCTGCGATTACGAAGTAAATATGGCAATGGATCCGCAACTGTGGCAGAAACTGCATTAATTTCGTTGTGATAGTGTAAATAGCTTTTGACTGACTCAGTATCGCAGAATGTTCCATGAGCGAAAACCACGAACCATTAATATTAATCTTGTAGACCCTAGCCTAATGTATTGTCGACAGAATCTCGAACTTCCTTTTCTTAATGTCTTCCTAATACCAGCAGCATTTCCCAAGTATCACTGTTGCCTTACTACTGATTGGTGGGCACAATCAGTCAAGGATCTCATACAGGCTACCCTTCTGTATTTTTAAATGGTCCTGAGAATCTCTCATCTGCGTTTCATTCATCACATTCAAGATCGTCATCTATTTAGCGAACCGCTATTATTAAATCACACCTTTTCATGTGAAAATGCCGCCTTGAGGTAAGATACATTGGACGAAGTATCTGACTGGCAGTTGAGGTGTTCGCGGTTCGATTCCGTACGAGTACAAGTTTCTTTTTTTTCACTATGAGTCAGCGTTCGTTGCGTTCCAATTCAGGTAATATCTCTTCGAAGTCTCTATCCTTAAGAGACATTCGTTCAATCGTCGAAGAGTCGAAGGTCGACGTTTTGCAGTCTATCGAAACAGTACGAGGTGAATTAGAATTGCTGAGAAGTCATTTGTTATCACTGGATTCCCGTGTTGTCAAGGTCGAAGCTGCAGTTTCTGAGACTCTAGATGCCCTAGATCAACATAAGAGTGGTATTGGTACTCTAAAGTTGGCGGTTGATGACATCAGGTTGAATCAAATAAATTCCTTCAGTGATCTTTTGAATGAAGTCGAGGAGAGGGACCGTCTCAGAGATAATCTCATATTTCATGGATTATCTGAGAAATCGGATGATGCTCTGATAAATCGTAAACAGCATGATCTACAGCTAGTTCAAGAGATCGGGAATACGGTTGGTTTAACCAATTTTGAAATTGTGGAGACAACTTGACTTCGCAAAATTGCATCAAGGAGACATCGACCTTTGAGAGTGCGTTTCAAGAGCCGTAATGCGAAGACAAAATTCCTTCAAAAATCTAAACATTTGAGGGAATCGAATCAATTTCGAAAAGTTTTCATTCGTGTTGACATGACAAAGTATCAGCAAGAAGAAAACTACCAACTTCGGCAAGAATTGAGAAAGCGGAGGTCAGAGGGACAAGATGTTGTGATATACAAAGGAAGAGTGAGGCCTCGGGAAACTTTGCAAAATCTTCAAGGATGATTTTATCATATCCTAGATGTCCGTCTAGTTTACTGACAAATGCGCGATCACTCTATTATAAGCTGGATGAGCTCCATGTGTTGCTGAGCAATCTTAAGCCAGGGTTTGCAGGTATTACTGAAACTCGGTTTACTGCGGATGTTCCTGATGACAGCCTTTTCATTCAAAACTATGCTCTGTTTCGTGCCGACCGAATTTCACGACCCAGAGGTGGAGTCTGTGCGTATGTTCACGATTCTCTCAAACCCATCAGACTGCTACAGCCAAATATTAATAGTATTGAATCGCTGTTTATTTGGTTACCTTTGAGCAATGTAATTGTATGGTGTTTATATGTCCCACCGAATTTGTCTGCAAGTATTCATTGCGAAATCCGTGAAAGTTTAGTTCTCATTTATGACTGTATGCTGGAATCTTTCCCATATGCTAGCTTCATCATTTGCTGTGACTTCAATAATTTGAATACGAGCTTTTTCCGATCTATCTTTGTATGTACAAATCGAGTTACCAACCCAACACGTGGAAATTCTACACTGGATCAAATCTGGATATCCGAACAATTACCCACTACTTACCCACTCGATGCCGACGTCGGTTCTCCTCTTTCAATGTCTGATCATTGCACTGTTTTCTTGAAGTCCTCATTAGCAATCAATGAGAGTACTGTAATCAAGACTGTATTTGACTATCGACATAATAATATCCAGAACTTCCTCAGATCCTTAACTTCAGCTTCGTTTGACAGAGTATACGGTGCGGTTAGTGTTGACGAGAAATGTCATGCTTTTTACGAGGCATTTTTTGAGGCCTTGAGTGTTATTCCAAGAAGGCAAGTTATGATGACTCAGCAAGACAAAATGTGGGTAACTCCTGTTCCAAAGCTGATGATCGAGGATAAATATGTGGCTTACCGAACCGGTAATTGGCCAGTTTACAACCACTTCAAAGAGAAAATAAAATTGGAAGTTTTGAAAACCAAGAGATGATGGAGGAACAAAATTCTAATGAGGGATAAGAATATCTGGAACGTTGTGCGGGAAATTAAAGGGGAAAGGAAGAACTTTCGATATCCTGATACTGGACCCGACCCTGACTCTTTCGTCTCTGAATTATCCAAAATTTTTGAATCGTGCTTTAATCATGAACCTGATGTTGATTTGGAAGTGCTTTCAGATAACTCGTGGGATGTGCACATAGACTCGTTACTTGTTCATCGACATATCTCAACATTAAGAATGCAGCAAGCAATGGGTTACGATGGTGTAATGGCTTTTCTACTGCGTGAACGTTCAGATGCAATATGTGATCCTTTAGCTCATATCCATCAGACATCTATCATGACACGGACATTTCCCACATATTGGAAAAATGCTTACATAAAGCCCATTCCAAAATGCCGGAACCCTTCAATTTTTTATTATCGTTCAATTTCTCTTTTACCTATTGTTTCAAACCTTTTTGAGCGAATCGTCCTTTCATGAATGAAACACAATTTTGTCAGATCATTTGGCGTTGGTCAACATGCGTTTAGACCTTTAGGGTCTAGCACAAGTGCGCTAATTGACATTCACAATAGCGTTACGAATTTTATGGAGAATCCTGACAATATGTGTGTCAGACTAGCGTGCCTGGATTTTTCGAAAGCTTTCGATAGGATTCATTATAATCGTTTGTTGAATGTCCTCCTTGTGCAGAATTACAGTAGAGGATTTATTTTGTGGCTGTGTTCTTATTTATCTGATCGAATGCAACGTGCATGTGTTAATGAAAGTATTGGGCCCTTACTTACTTACTTACATAGATATTACAAGACCACGACTGAGTGACTGAATTTCATGTAATTTTACATTTGTAATTTATCTACTAATTATTTCAAGATTTCACTTACGTAAATTGAAATTAAAAAATAAAGAATTCCCAATGAATAGAAGCAGGCATGCACTAGCATTTTAGGTATCATAATCAATATTCCATGTGAATCATTGATTACGTTTGATATTAAAAATTTCTGTTGTTGATCACTCTGATTCATAAATCACTCGTATGATCGAATGTAAGCAAATTATTCCTGTTCAAATTTAACCAAGCCAATTTTTAAGACTTTCATAAAACTGCACGCTATACAAAAATAACCCAGGATTATAGGTTTCATAAAAGAAACAAGCTAAAGCGGGATTCTACCCAACCTTTCAAAATGAATGTAGAATGTAATGCTCTTTCATGTATTTGGTAATAAAAAGACATACGAGTGCATTTCATTCTTTTCCAGGAGGCAATTCAATCATATTTTTGTCCATTAAGACCATGTGTTTGACTTGCATATAGCCACATTAACGTGATTATTACGTGATCAATTTAGGATGCTATTGAAAAATAGCGCTATTTTCACAATAGCATAATACTAAAACATCAATAGGCCTATTGTTTTCAATTTCAGGTTTACCTATTGATTGGTGTCATCAAAAATGCATTTCCTGTATGAAGGATATTTCGATGCTATCTGATGATCATGGTAATTCATAAGTCATTCATCAGTTATTGAAGGAGATTCTACATACTTCATACAACCAAATCATTTTCCACCACAATATAATTGTCTTGCATATCTTATCTACACTGTAAACCGTTGACTGACAATTGACAGACATTTATCCTACAAAATCTATTTTGTCGGTCATTGTTTATTCTTGTAGGATGATTGCCACTGAACACCTACAATAACTGACAAAAAGCGATAAAATGAATAGCAAAGAATTGTAGCTTAAGTTTTACCAAAAATGTAGATAATTAATTAAATTATGTCAAAATAAATCATGGTTTTGCCACACAATAATACAGATTGCCGAAAAAAGTCAAGCAATCACTAATGGAAAAATCAATCAATATTCAACAGTTTTTGTTTAGTTAATTTGCATACAAAGCATCTGTTTCGATGAGGGTGGAGAACCTACAAATTCGTCGGATATCGCAGGATATTGGAGGTGACAATCGTCGGTTGATTTTGTCAGTAATTTTGTAGGATAATTGTCAACCTACGGTTTACAGTGTACACAATATTTTTCAACATCAACTTTGAAATAGTGTTTGTTACAAATGCAATAGGGCGCTTCTCCGGTTCGTTGCGAATGATATATCACCATCAGAATAGCTGAAATTCTTAAAAGCAATTGATTACTTCAGAAAACAGTAAGATAAATCGATCCTGAACATTTCGTAGAAACTTAAATTTCAAAAATACAATGTCAATTGATAGAGCATATCTAGTTCAACAAAACTCGAACTTCGAAAGTCATATTTCGCTCTATTGCGATATATCAAAGCTTAATATATAATGTCTGTCACAGAGAATAATTCCTTACCGCACACCAACTTAACGCTTTCAAGTACTATTGTACTATAAATGTAGCTTCTCGATACTACTTATTAAATCAAAATTGGCCAATTTATAACACTTCAGCAATCAGTTACCTGATCAAATCACCTCCAAGTAATTGAGCATGTTTCTGAGTTTCAGCATCAATTTGAAGTCAAAACTGGCATATAGAAAAAAGCTAGTCCAGCTTGAAAGCAGACATTTTCGGCATTTTTTTGAAAAAAAACGGGTTTTTTGAACGGATGGTCTAGCTCTCTGTATTCCTGTTACCGCTTAAGAGCATCACACATGTGAAGCACACTGATATGCAGCAACACAATTACTCTATAATGATTACAGGTAGCAAGAATATAGAAAGTTGCGAGATAAGTTTAAATTTTTTTGTGTATTTTCGCCGACCTTATTTTTCCAGCATCTTTGGAGACATGCAGCTCCGCTCTATATGCCATTTACCCATTGAAAATAATACAGGAATTTCTTTATACCAATTCTGCATACAAAGTTTGGTTGAGTGACGAACATAGAGAAAACATTTACAGCTGCGTAAAAATTCAAATTTTGAGAATTTCAAAAATCAAATTTCTAAAATAGCTTTAGATCTCGTTATATTCAAGATTATTTTCTTTATATATATAATTTATTCCATCTGATTTGATAAAGAGTCAAAGTCAATCGAAATATCATCAGAAATAACATCTTTTTTATTGGCCTTGTCTACTTTAATTATTTTGAACCAATCGGCCAATGGCGAATTTCATTACTAATATATATATATAATTCAAAAAGGGAAATTGGATAAAGTAAATTGATGTAAAAGAAATGAAAACCAGGAGATGTCGGTGTTACCGGTTTCGGTGTATTTTTATAACTTATGACACCTCGTCAGACACCGTTACATGAAATAAATGAACCGCAACTATCTTTGATCCCTATTGAGAGGAGGTTTGAATTTAGAAATAAAATATCTTTCTTTGATTTCCCGCTCGGATCTGGTTGCGTTATTTGAAAACTGATAGAAAGGCGCAGCTTCAAATCTAATATCATGGTCCTTAGCACAAGTAGCTATGTGTTTGCTAACATAGAGGATAGCTAATCTAGGATTATTGATATGTTGGCGATGGACGGTAAGTGCATTACGGATGATATCTCCAGTTTGACCAATGTAAAAGTCTGAGCAGCCCTTGCATTTCAAAACATATAGCACATTACTGGAATAACAGTTAAAATTCCTTTTCAGTTCGAAATCCATATGTTCAATTGCAATCTTCGTGCCTATAATCAAGTGGTCGCAACATTTGCACATCGCATCTCCACACCGAGTTATACCAGTTACAGCAAGATTGTCATTTTTTCTGAGGATAGTTAGTAATGATTTATTCTGTCTACAAGAGGGACTAACCCTATAGTTTTGGAAAGGTTCGATTAAGGACAAACTGCTGGTCACCGGGCGAATTACAGTTCTAAAAATATTTGGGTTATTTGGATTAAACGTTGTTATGAAAGGCAATAATTTATCATCTTTCGAGTCAGATTTTGATTTATTTACGTTACATGTTTTAGCCAGTTTTATTGCGTCATCAATTAATTTTAAAGGGTAGCTTAATTTCAACAAATTTTGTTTGAGTTCATCTAATCTTTTATTTTTCCTATGTTCTTGTGACACAATTCTTGAAATTCTCCTTGAAAGATTATAATGGTATATTTTGTAATACATGATAAGGGTGTCCTGAGTTGAATGGAACAAAACGAAAACTATCGGTGGGCTTGCAATAAACGTCAGTTTCAATCCTATTATTCCTTTTATATAGTGTAACATCTCAAAAGTTCATGATTTTGGAGTTAAAATCGGCTGTAAATTTAATTTTTGGATGCAAATCATTTAGCATTTCGTGAAATTCTTCAATGTCACCGAAATCTTGTCTCCATTGCAAAAAACAGTCATCTAAATAACGTATCCAATATTGCTTAATCAATTCTGAATCAATATGACTCCAGTGTGACATGACCTTATCATATAATTTCATTTGAAGGAAACCCATAGTGAGTGATGCACAGCTATGTATATGTATATGTATATATATATATATATATATATATATAAGGGAAAAAATTATTAAATCCAAAAATGGCACGAAATAATACAAAACTTACGACACCCAGATGTTAGAAGAAAAACTAGCTTGTCAGAAAGCCCGACCAGATTCTGCCTGTTGCAGGCTTCTCAAGGACATAAAATGATATATTGACATAAATTCCAGATATCTTTCAAATAAATCAAAATAATGTAACTTAGATACACACATAAAATGATCAACAAAGAAATCAATAGAGATGTTACGGCAGAGAGATAATGTCATATATCTCGATTTATTGTGGTATTTATAATTCATATGCATAGTTTTTCTTTTTCTTCGCGGTAGAATCGTGTGCTATTAGGTGGTAATTTTAGAATTGGCATGACTTCTAAATCTTGAGTACAGCCAAATATGTGATTGCTGACATAGAGAGTGCGGTAATTTGCATCGCATACTTGTTGCTTTTGTACCCGAACTTGGGCACGTAATGAGTCCCCAGTTTGACCTATGTATAGTCTTTTACATCCTTGACATTGAAGTGCATAAATTAAGTCTTTTGAGTTAAGTTTTTGATGTTAAAGGTCTTCGTTTCATTATTTATTTGATATGGTGAAGATGTTCCAACAATTAGGCCTAATGTTTTACAACATTCGTACCTTTTGTTGTTACATTTCTGAACACCTATTATTGGGACTCGATTCCTTTTCGCTAAGAGGTTTAAAAGAGACTTTGGTTGTTTATAGCAAGGCCTTACATCATAATTTTTGAATGTTGAAGTCAGTTTCAAACTCGAGAATGAAGGTTTGATTATTTCCTGGAATATATCAGGATTATTTGGGTTGTACGTTTTCACATCAGAAATGATTTCTTCATTTTCACTTGAATGTTTTTTCTGACGGTTAATGCTGGATTTTGCAATCGCATCACTTATTAGTTTCTCTCGGCAGCCGAGTTTCTTAAGTCTTGCATGTATCTCTTGAACTCTTTTTCTTTAACGTTGGTTTTCGAAACAAATCGGTTTATTCGTTTTGCTAGGATGTAAGGATTTGAGTTTATTGTCTTCTTTGAACAAGAACATCTAAGAAGTTTAGCTGATATGCGTTGACATCATAAGTGAATTTTATTCTGGAGTTAGAGTATTCAGGAATGAATAAAACTGATTAATATCCCCGAATGAATCATACCAAATAATAAAACAATCATCTAAATATCTCCACCAAGATTGTAAAAATGTATCATAATCAACTGCAGGTAATATTTCTTTTGCAAAAGTATACATTCTTTCTTCGATGAAACCCATATTTAAAGTCGCATAACTTGGTGCCATTTTTGTGCCCATGTTGAAATAATTATTTTTTAGAACAATCTGAATGCATTCCAATATGAAATGCGTTGTAAAACGTTCATGGATAGTGTCTCAATTTTTGGAAACCCAGAATTCGATAGCAGTGATACCCAACGCAAGATAAATATTCGTGTAAAGTGATGTTACGTCGAAAGAGGCAAATTTTGCTTCACTGCTGATAGTTTGCGGCAATTTTGAAATAAAATGATACATATCTTTGCAGTAAATTTTCATGCAGATCACCAAGGTTTTTAGGAGCTCATCTATAAAATAGCTTAGGTGACCGGTATAGGATGGAATTTTAAATCCGAAGGTAAATCACACTGTAAATATCCAAGATGATCTCTTTGTGAATCTTTGGTAAGCCATAGAAGTGAGGCATCGTTGAATTAAATTTACACAGATAATCCTTTTCTGCTTTTCTTGAACATGTGTCATATCTAATACAGAATTTATTGATTACGTTCATTGTTGTTGAGATATTGTAATTTTCAATTAGAGTATATGTTTCTTCAGTACCTAAGTGTTCATTACATATTTATCTCTCTTGTAATCATCATAGTTCAAAATGACAAAAGAACCACCCTTGTCTGCATTAATGATATATATATATATATATATAAATTTTCTTTTTCTCTCAACTCCTTCAATACAGTCCTCTCACCGGGAGGTAAATTGCTTTTATTTCTGTGGATTTTGAGTAATGAGTTTACGCTACTATTTATCAGGTTTATCCAACAATCCAGTGCTTCATTAACTCCTTTCGGAGGGTCAAATTTTGATGGATTTGGAACAAGTGGTTCTTGAACAACTTCATTTGTCACCACATTAGAAAAATAATCAATTAATCGTAGTTTTCGCGAGAAGGATGCTGATTCATGTTGTACAATACTAAGTTAGTCTTTGGGTAAGGTGTAAATTTGCATCCCGTCGATAGTAATGATTTTTCTGAATCCGAAAAATCAGCGTTTGAGAAATTTTTATTATCTTGATTTCACTTAGCATAAAAAACAATTACTATTAAATTGAAAATCGTTCTGCATATCATCATGATGAACATCATCATTCATCTCAACCGGTATTGGATTATATTCATCTAAGTCATCTGAAAATCTCTCCTGTTAACGTCCTAACACTTCCAGTTGATTTAGAGAGTAACATTGGTTATAATTGCTGCGACCAAAATTGCTTTGACGATTTTGAAAATTTGAACGTCCACGTGTAGATTTATAAAAATAAGTATTTCGAAGCCTGAATGATTCTTGATTGTAATATACATTTTGATTATTGCATCGAGGATTATTATAACGTATGAAGTTAGAATTATACGTAAGGAGATAATTTCAGAATCGATTGAGATTTATTCTATTATTTGATCGATTTCACAACCTATCAGTTGATTGTCAAGGCACTAAATGAAACAGCGCAAACAAAATAATGGAGGAATCATTATCACAGACATCACTTGTACATAGAATTACATGAATTTGACATAGCACGATGTGAAAGCTAGCCATTTAATGATGGAAGAAATCGCTCGATGAACATAGCTTCCTCCTTCTCGCGCTCAACTTTTGACCCATTAGGAGGAAGCTGATAGAAAGGTGCTGCACAGAATTCCTGGCCACACGCGGCAATATGACGACTCAAGATTCGCCATATTCCTGCGTGTGGTCAAAAGTTGAGCGCGAGAAGAAGGAAGCTATGTTCATCAAGCGATTTCTTCCATCATTAAATGGCTAGCTTTCACATCGTGCTATGTCAAATTCATGTAATTCTATGTACAAGTGATGCCTGTGATAATGATTCCTCCATTATTTTGTTTGCGCTGTTTCATTTAGTGCCTTGACAATCAACTGATAGGTTGTGAAGTCGATCGGCACAAGATATAACATCATTTTGTGAAACTGGTTGATTTTTCCTTTTTTACTATAGCTTCCATTTGCGTTACACTTTTAACTTGTATCTATTATATATGTATTATATATGTATCTATGCATCAAAAATGAAAAGCTACCGATCTTACGCCGACATGTTTCTGCCAATAGTCTGGTTTCTCAAGGTGGTAAGTGATTCAGATTTATTGCTATAAAAATTGTATAACTGAAATTTGATTTCATAAATGAAATATCTTGATTTTTTAGGAAAAATCATAAAGTCTTTCATATTTGAGGGGTGGTTCATAGATCTTAATGAAAATGGCCTCTTAATGTTCACGATCTATTCTTGTGGACCCCAAAGGCATTTTATAGAATGATGTGATAGAAAATTTGATTTCCATGTTAGGTGCACAGTTTCTTATATGCTTGCTGACAGATAGGTAAGAGTTTAGCTTCCTGAATCTGTTGTTGATGAGCAGTAGCTCTATGGCGAAGGGTATCACCTGACTGGCCGATATCATAATCATTACAACCTAAACAATTTAATTTATAGATGAGGTTAGAAGAACTGCAAGTTAGGCTAGACCTAATAAGAAACTGCTTAGTTTTGAAATAAGTCGTTTCTCCTACCTCGATGTGATTACAGCATTTGCAACGATTTTGGTTACATTTTGTTACTCCTTTCATTTGAATTCGGTTATTTTTACGTAGTATGGATAGCAAAGACTTTGGTTGTCTAATACAAGATTTGAATTGGCAATTGGCAAGACTTTCAAAAGATTTTAAAGTATTAGCCACTGGGTGAATTATGGTATGAAATATGTTTGGATTATTGGGGTTATTGTATGAATGAACGAAAGGATTTATTTCATCATTGTTATTATTCTTGGAACTTCTATTCATTGTACACGTATTTTCTTTTGCTCGTTCAATCGAATTTCTTATTAATTCCATAGGATAGTCTAGGTTGGTTAATCGTTCCTCTATTTCTTGGAATCGTATAAGTTTATTATTTCCATATGACACTATTCGTTCTATTCTACGCGCTAACACAAAAGGGATATTTCTTAGAATATGTCTAGGATGGCTAGAGGTAAAAGGGTCATAATGGAAGCTGTCCGTTTCTATTGACCCCCTCGAAATATTTTTGTGTACAAGAATATCAAAAAATGCAATGATTGAATACTTCGTGATATTGTAAATTGTTTAGTAGTTGTAGTTGTTTAAACACCTCAAAATCCTTATAACTATATGTTGCCCAACAGTCATCTAAATATTGTGTCCATGCATTCATTATTTCTTCACATTTACTTTTTGGGTATATACATCTTTCATAAATGCAAACATTTTTATTTCAAGAAACCCCAACACTAGATTTGTGTATGTTGACGCTACCCGTGTTCCCATTGCTGTACCTTTAATTTGTAGAAAGAAAGAAACTTCAATGTCAAAATAATTATTTTCAAGAATGAATTCGAGACTTTTGACTATAAAAGATTTATCAATGCTACTTACAACTTATTTCATTCTTTAACGGTTCTACTCTTTTTATTTCCGCATTGTAAGGTATTCGAAATGCCTTGCAAGTCTCATGCAAGTCGTGCGTAATTCACTTGGTGATCCAAATGCTGAACATGTACCTACATGAATCATAATCAATTCTTAGCTTAGCGCTGTTTGCATATCAACCCCAAGCGGGGGGGGTCATGGTCTACCTTGGTTTTTTAATCTCACGCCGTAATAAATAATTGCTTAAAGGTTTCCTTTGGTGACTTTTCCAAACTTTGTGTTGGCTTTCTTTGGATGGTGGGTTCTTTCTTGCAGACCCAATATTTAATACCACGTCCTATACAAATGTTCTATATAATTCAATAACATAGCGAATTATAAAAACTTCTCTAGTATTCACCGATGATGTTCTGAAAGACTTAGTTGCATAATTATTGATACATAGAGCCATAAATCTTGCTCTACGATTCAAATAAACAGTGTGAAGTCACGAAATTTAAAAAAATGATTGACATAGTTGACCAGTTTGCGAGTCAGGCGATGCATTTCACAGGCAAGTAAAGAGAGTTTCTGACTCGATATAATTTATTGATCGAAAGTAAAAAGTTATAAATTTACACGTTGCACAGCGTGACGGGCCTTCGGCGTCCAGCGCCTTCTTAACAGTCGATGGTCAAATGGCGGTCTGCAAACTCGGTGTGAAGATTTATATAGAAGTGAATGATATTAAGAATTCTGTTGCTTGTTGAATGTGAGGTGATCAAAGTGAGAGGGCAGACTGCAGCAAGGTAATTCATATCTTCTATTGATTGTTGGCTTCAAGTATGTAATAGCTTTTGCTTCAATGAATGTTGTGTCTCGAGTGTTCGTCAGCTTAGCAATGAAATCGACCTGAAAATCCTCGATGTTACCCAGATCCCTATGTTTATTTATTAACATGCTTATAGAGAGCGCTGGATGCAGACTTATTAATGATCGAGGATTTTCAGGTCGATTTCATTGCTAAGCTGACGAACACTCGAGACAACATTCACTGAAGGGCAATTTTTAAGCAAGCATCAACACCCACGGGTAAAAAAAAAAAAAAATTATTTTTTTGAAAATTTGAAGTAGCATCAACCACGGTAAACACGGTGAAAAAAAAATATTTTTTGATGAATAGAAGTATTTTTGAAGATTGATTTATTTGAAAAATACGTCAAATCATCGGGAATTAATAACCATATCACTTTGCTACCACTTATAAAAAAATTGACAGTCAATTTACGGCAGACAGCTGAAAATGTTTCAAATTTGTGAAAATTTAGCTTTTTTTTAATCACGAACTGTGTATGGATGCTAAGTGGCTAGCCGCATACAAGATGCTTTCTTCAAGACAGATTGACCCCAGGCTACTTGACTGTGGACTTGTTTACTGGATTACCTAAGTGTTTTAGTGAGAAAAATTGATTGAATGTTGAGCTTCCAAAATGAACGTCCGTTACGCCTAAAATACGTTTTATTTATATACAGCCGAAACAAAGAGTGATAGAAAAGTCACATTTCAGATTATAGTTTTAGCTATCCCATAGTTATAAGGTCATGATGGTTAATTAGCGAATGAAGTAATTCACAAGTCACAATTTTAGTTTGAAATTTCGAGCGTCCGTTACGCGCTAAGTGCCAAATTTCAAAAATATTAATTGCCCTTTGTTTTTAAGCATAATTGTTTCCATCTTGTACATCTGATAAAAGCTAGGTGCTTTATGTCACACAGAGCAGTTATTCAAGTTGTAGACAACCTGCGAACAAATAATTCTCTCACAGGTACCGATGGAGCAGGACGGCTTGATTTCATTGTTGTCAGCAGCGTTGAATTACGAGTAGTCAACTAGCCGCGTCTGATGATCTGCATGACAGACAATAAGTAACCGATGTCACCTAAATTCCCAGGCTTTGATTCGCCTAACTTTGAAGTCAACAGAATCAAGTCGATACAAACTCATCATTACTCTGCTTGACTGCGTCGGTGGATGGTCATAAGAGCAAACCAGCGATCCGTCAAAAGCGTACCGAGATTCTAGACGCGCCGACGTGCAACATCGACGTAAAGAAAGAGAGAGAAAGCGAATTGCAAGGGAGAAGATCAAATCGAATGGAGGTGAAATTTTCATTTCGGGCAACACAGGATGAAGAAGAGGAGCGTGAAGATCTTACAGCACACCACAGGCCCGTGGTAAGGTTGCCAAAGTCTCCAAGAAAGAAACGACGAGTTTTGGGTGAGTTACTCAGGTCACACAAGCTGAAGATCACATGTCCGCGACGAAGCAAAATAACAGAAGAGGCTTCGAGAAAAATAGAAGACTTCTACCTCTTGGATAGTATTTCGTGGCAAGCACCAGGCCAGAAGGACATGTTCATTGAGAGAACTGTAGAAGGAAAACGCTATATCCCCAAGCGCTACATGGTGATCTCCATCAGAGAAGCTCATGCGATCTTCAAAATGCAGCATACTGACATCGAAGTCGGTCTGACAAAGTTCAGTCTACTGAGACCACGTCACGTATTCCTCATGTCCGATGTACCTCACTCCGTCTGCATCTGTCAAATGCACGAAAACAAAAGCACGCAGACAACTGAAGAAGCAACTGAACGGGCCAGCTCTGAAATGCCTGATACAAGCCCTGACGTCCAATTTCTCGTATGTGAGTACTACTGGAGTAACTCTCTACCAGCAGATAAATGGATCCAGTGTCTGCGCTGTAAGGAGTGGGCTGATCAATCCTGCATTGATAGCGAAGAAGACTGGGAAAGCTACACGTGTGACTTGTGTAACATTACCAAAACTTCGTGATTCGGGTGCATGTAGGCCTACAACACCGTAGATTTACAGTACAACGTGTGCTGAGCTTCCTAAATACACATGGATTCAAATGGAATGTGAAGATTTTGACTGAGTCGAATATAAAATGGATATTTAGAAATCACACGTAAACACCAAAAAGTCGAGCGTCCGTAACGTCAACTTGCAAAAATCTGTTAGAAAATCTTCAAAGCTGTGTAGCACAATGCTATCATAAAGTTTTGTCGGAAAAAGTTGGTTAAAAGCAAAATTATCTACAAAATTAGGAACTTGGACAAAACGAGCGTCCGTTACGGAAGCGTCCGTAACGTTGAATTCAGGTCTGTAAAATCAAGCCATCTTTGTTTATCATCTAACAAAAAGCATATTCTTGAAGTTTATTGTTTCTAATTTTAGAAAAATGCAATTTATTTGGATTTATTAATGTCAATTTGCAGAGTTTTGCAGTTTGAAATTAAAAAGTCAAATCGCGTTTATCTCCGCGAGCGTCCGTTACGGCTACATTTTGGGTTGTAGAATTATCTGCAGTACGAATTTCTATTTGAGTTTTTGGTGGTATATAGAGATGGGTGGGACGCATTTATATCCGCAAAATAAGCGCGCTGTAATGTTTTTAAAAGCGGTCACAGCTTCTAAAAGCTTCCGAACGAGCGTCCGTTACTAAATGAAATTGCCCTGAAGCAAAAGCTATTACATACTTGAAGCCAACAATCAATAGAAGATATGAATTACCTTGCTGCAGTCTGCCCTCTCACTTTGATCACCTCACATTCAACAAGGAACACAATTCTTAATATCATTCACTTCTTTATAAATCTTCACACCGAGTTTGCAGACCGCCATTTGACTATCGACTGTTAAGAAGGCGCTGGACGCCGAAGGCCCGTCACGCTGTGCGATGAGTAAATTTATAACTTTTTACTTTCGACCAATAAATTATATCGAGTCAGAAACTCTCTCTACTTGCCTGTGAAAAAACTGATTGTTTGAACGTTAAAATGCAATTTATAGTAACAATAACTGTTTGAAATGCAAAATCGACAACATCGCCAGACAGAGCATGTTCTCAATAGGTTCTAATGTAATTTTCCTGAAGTTCGTCGACCTTTTTAGATGCAGTTGCAAAATTTGAAAAATATGATTGCTTGAATTTTAAAATTCTATTGATAGTAACAAGATCAACTTGGAATGAAAAACTGATACCACCATCGCATAGAGCATGCGCAAAATAGGTAAATTCTATTATGTTTTGCCAGATAAGTTAATGATTTAGAAGATCTAAGGGGAGCCATTGCCTCCCCTTAATGCTTCACCGACAAGAAAAAGCTTGAGGCAAGTAGGGTCAAACTAAATCATCATGCAAAAGTCTGTCATTGCCATGTTGTTCCTCAACAAGAATGGCCGAAAACGTTCGGAAACAATAGTTCTATTGTTCCTTAAAATTTATTGATTCATTATTATTCATTATGAATGCGGAAGCAGAATTATTTCACAAAAGTATGAAAGACGGCTTCGCCTCGAGAAAGAGCAACAAATATTTGAGATTGAAAATTTAATGACAATAATTTAATGGAGGGACAACCGACACTGAAGTCAAATGTGGTGACACAGGAGGGAATTACAAGAATAGTCCAAGGTACGTGCGTCTACCACCTCCCGCTATCATGATCTTACCACCTGGATAGTACATCTGGATAGCCCCATTCGCCTTGTAATATTTGTACTCAGTCCCTTCAGCGTCGTAATAGTTACTGTTCCACTTCTCAACCTCTGTGACAACTTCCTTTCCGTCTACGTTTCCTCTACCCTGCTTAATAGTTCTGATTTTGTCTTTGTCGTAATTCTGACCGAGTATTTCGACAACATGGCTGAAGTCGTGCAATCCGGGCGTTAAGGGAATGTCCTTTAAATACGCATACCGGCCTTCAACTTTCTCCACATTTTTGGTCCACTTGACCTTCAAAAGATCAAAATCGCCTTGAACCAGCAACTTGACACCTGAAACAGATAGGAACACTGTAAATCGCTTGCTGTCAATCACATAAGAAGGATGGATGCATAGAATAGGGATATACAGGTTGAGTGTTGTCTCAAACAAGTATCTGTATACAGTGAAAGTTTTTATATTAAAAGATTCAGTTTTTTGCGGAGATCACGTTCCCGTGGTCCAAAACATTATTTGAGCACTTTTGAAAATAGTCCAAATTTGCCAAGTATATACTACCGAGATGACTCTTGTAGTATGAAACAAGTAGTATGAAACAAGTTGGATATCAAAATGAATGAATATTTGCTAATATTCATCCCAACTAAAGCGGAAATGAAGCTGATTATCAAGGCAATTTAATGATCCGTATCATAATGGAAGTCTTCATGAAAAAGGCGCGATATTATTCGTGCTTTCTTGGCTGAAATTTTAAGTTTTTAATTCAATTTTCACCGTCACGATTTTAGGATTCACTAAATTCATGTTTCATTTCTTGAATCTGAATAGTGACGTGGACCCATTTACATCTTTCAAAGTTAAATGAAATCATCGTCCTTGACTATGTGATTTTGCTCTGCCAGTAGCAGGTTGCCTGTGATATGATCACGCTTTAAAAAATACTCTTGCTGTTGAGCATGTAAGTAATAGGAACATATCGAATTACTAATTTAACAAACATTAAATCTTCAAAGCTGTAATGACACTGAGAGTCTGTTAAATGTCATAATTCCTTCTGCATTGCTGTCATGATCACTCAATTCCATTGCAATTTTCTCAATACTGCAGAAATTTGCATCTCTCCACATTTGGTGACAATGCCTCGTGTAACTCCCATGAGCTCATTTAATAAAATCGAAAGTGTACACACATTGGGGATTTAATAAATGCGGAGTTACCACTCTACCGAATATATTTACTCTATAAATGGATGCAAATTTTTAGTTGAATTTTTGTATCTACTATCATGCTTTTCGTATTATACATGTATTTCTAGAATAGAATATAATAGGAAAAATCTTTATTCGTCAATACGCCGAGCGGTCTATAAAAAAATAACGGTAACAAGTCTAGCATGAAAATTTGACAAACGATTTCAAGTAAAGTGACATGTGCCGTTGGTAGGTAGCCTAGCAATTTTCTTTTGTGTCTGACACAGAGATGGATTCGCCTGTCGCGGTTACTCTAAAGGTGAAGCGACTTTATCATAGCCATTGCATGCAATGGTAGCAAGATGTGGATAGGTTCGTCTCCCTTTGTCTTACGTGATTGTCCAAGAGCGTGTACTGCTTGAGGAAAGGTGCATTAGGTAACACACGAGCTATCAGTGTCACATTTAAGACTGAACATCTGCCAAGTGAGCAGTAGTTTTCTTTGACTCAATATTTCTCTGTGATGTAATCATCAAAAGGAAATGTTATTTACATCGTTCGACTCCTCACTATCCACATTTACTGACTGTGCACAGTCGATGCGGTATCAATGATGTAGTTCGTCAGAGTCCAGACTTGAATTTGCATCATGTTCAATGGAAAATTGATTTTTTGCCCATTGAGCTGTGACCATTAGTACTAAAAAATCTCATCTCTAGAACAAAACACGCAGACAAAGCAACATCGATCTCTGTGGTGTCCAATGTCAAAAAATCCGCTAAAGGGTGACACAGTGAGGTGTCTGCAATCTTTTGAATAAGATGGATATAGTTCGGCAGCCCAGATCGAGTTTCTACAGGAAACAAGGCCGAAAGTGATGCCTCTTACCCCGAGTCTCTTACTGCACCCAAGTAACATTCTGCAAATCTTGAGTGATGATTATTTAATGATTAGTTTAAGCCTCACCGATTCGCAGGACTTCTAATGTTCTATTGATTCATGCATTTCCATTTTTCTATTTCAATAGCATGTGAATTTTCTACTGAAGTTGACTTTCCGAAAAAATCCTTTGTAGACCGCTTGAGATTCTTTCAGATATTATCTTAGAAATTTGGTAGCATATTATATGGTTCTTGACAGGCTTGCTAATAATAAAGATTATCTACGATAAATATAAGCTTAAGTGTACCGATAGTTATTTTACATGCTTGCTTGATAAGCTATGTAGGTCACTACTGCATGATTAGTTAATCCTCACCGTAGAAATGTACAATATAAAGTGTGAACGTTAGGGCACGAAATTCAGGCATCAATTCTGACCAACACAAGGCACGAGTAGGCACGAAGCTCATAGTGCTGAGTTTGTGCCCATTGATTTTTCCTTCGATTTCATTGGATAAACAAACATTTGGTTTTGGTGCCTAGTAGTGCCTGGTGGCGCCAACTGGTGCCTCGAGGCACTAGAAAGGCACTAACTAAGCGCTAACTGGCACGAAATTTCGGCTTCGTGCCTGAATTAGTGCCCTACAGTTTACAGTGCAGGCTTATACAGTTACATTGCAGTACACGATATGCCTATTCTACATGCTAGATGCCACCGAAAATCAAAATCTTTCAATTATGTGCTAAAATACTTTCTTTTCATGATTAGGTCTACAATAACAATGACAAATAATTGAGACAGCCATCGACTAACTGCTGCCGTGGCCATTATTATCTAGACAACTAAATATTATCGAGCCACATTCAGCTTATTCATAAATAATATGAATTACTATTTTTGGAATTTAAGGAGAATACATGCCCTGTAGTACTTTAATTGCTCTGAAAATGATGACAGTCCATTGTAATATTAAAAGATAGCTGACATAAAATAATTGATTGATATAGTCAGGTGAAATAGTGTCGAAAAAATAACACGAGATCGAGAGAAAAAATATTGGACTTACACAGAACTGCATCAGAAATTTTACTTCGACTGTTAGGTTTGGGCATGTGTTGAGCTTGGATTTGACACCCAAGCCTTGTCTGCAGAACCCAAGCAAACCCTTCAAAGAGGGTACAAGTGTGTCGATGCAGTGTTATTTATGTATTCGAAGTGTCTCTCTCATCTCAAATTCGGATGTGAACTTCACACTCAAAATAAAACATGTCAGAAAAACACATATTATCCGTAAAAAGTGATGGAAAGCGAAGGTTGACGGATCCTTGCAGACAGTCAAACTTCAGTGATCATGCTACTGCTTGCTCTATTGGTATGAATCTTCATAGAAGTCAAATGAATACTCTCAGACAGGAGAGGAAGCGAAGTTGTTAATCACTTCTTTCAAGTGTCATCAGTGGCATCATTACTCTCTTATCTACACAAAGAAATGTCTGAATAAAGAGGAATTATTGATTAGTAGACCAAAAGGCTGTTGTTCATTGTTTCACGAATGCACTAGCACGCAACTGTTTTTTTTTATCGCAGTAGGGTGGGTGGGTGACATTGCCATCATGGACTAAACATGGAACCACAAAGATATCTCCACATAAAATCAACATAGAACATTGCACCTGACAAAGAGCACTACATTTACAGTATTTATTCGTAGAAGTCAACTGTGACATGCATTTTGCAGCTTATGTCAATGGAAAGTACCGTAAGATGGGGTAACTCTGTCTTAGTTTTTGGTCGTATGATGCTCATATTCTTTCCTGTTGCATACTTATTTTATTTAAGAGTGACGCTTAGAGCAATTGTGTCGGTCACTTTGCGAATTAAACATTCATAATTAATTCTGGATAGCTATTCAAGCACATATTTAGGTCATAAAATAGGCTAGTGACTTCTCAGAATATGGGGTAACTCTGCCACTATGAATGTGTCTTGATCAATGTTGTCTATGAAGTTTCACAAAGTCCCTTAGAAATGTAAGTTGATGAGTTTTGTTGCAGACGGTTATATTATTTGGTTGAATTGTCTATAATAATGAGACAAAGAAGAACATAGGCCTATTCCAAAGCAATTCTGTATTAGTACAAATTCAATCAAAATAATTGTTCAATTTTCGAGTACAAAAACTCCGCTCTATTTGCAACTACCGCAAGCAAAATAAACGTCATAACTGTAACAATTTCCACAGTACCATTTCAAACATTCAAGACACTGCATCCAATCCGGTCCTTCAAAACATCTCCACAAAACGAAGCAATGGGCACATGAAGAGCCATCATCATCATCGAATTCGTCATAAGATGAGTCGTGTCGACTAGAAGTTGGTTCATCTCGCACTCCGGATGACGTCGCTCCTTCATTTACTGAAATGTTTGTTGTATTATCCTTACCTGGTTGTATCTTCCTTCCACGCTTGATTTTAGCCTTCTCAGTCGTTCCCCAGCCTCGATTTTCTTTCAATAGGTCAAGAACACTTTCATTGAGCACCTTCACCGTTTCACTGGATTCAGTCTGACCGGGAAGTCTGCTCAACACCGCACGTTCATCAAATGGTACGAGACCAGTGTTGCTCTGACTTCAATAAGTCGGGCGAAAAATGACAGGCTAAATTGTCGCCTATCAGAACTTTGACTTTTCCATCTAGAGAAGGTCTCTTCTTCACGAATTCTAGGAATCCACATTTGAACCAACGAGCGAATGTCCTTGAATCAAACCAGCCGCATTGCGTGGAATCATACAGGGTATCTGAAGGACCTCCGCTGCACCAGTTCTCATAAATATTTGTCGCGCGATAAACGACCATTGGAGGAAGCAACGTTCCATCTCCACAACCACAAACCATTATAGAGACCGATGTATTGGAATGTTCTTTCACACGCTCTACACGGCGAGTTCCTCTCCTTACGAGTACCTTCTTCGACCCAGGATCATCAGAAAGGTTAGTCTAGTCGTAGTTGAATATCTGACTTGGCATTATGTTCTCCATAACATTAGATAAATTGGAAAAATACTCTTTGATCTCCTCTGGATCGACTCGAGAGCGGGCTCTTTTGATGTTACTGGCTCTCCAAAACACAATGCTATGACGAGTCATGAATGACCGAACCCAGTCTATACCTGGTAGATTGTTCTGGAATCGTGATTCTACTCGTCCAGACTTGTCTAAGAAAGATTTGACGATAATTCTCAAGTCGATGACAGATAGGGGATAACCCCAATCAGCGATTTGTTGGATGGTTTCTACCAGCGACTTCTCTTCGACAGCATCTAAAACCGATGGTCGACCCACCTTAGATTGGTGTCTTCCATCTAACCGGGAACCTAATGTTCGCCTCGGAACATTGTTATCTGCTGCGGACTGTTTGATGCTTTTTGAGGCATCTTCTACCTCTTGCATAGCTTTGCTCATTTGTTCGTCACTCCACGGTCGATATGGACGACCACCATCTTTTCGTACGTAGTTACGCGGCATGATCGATGAAATGACTGTTCACAGTTAGGAAACATCATCGACAGCAGACGAGTGAAAGTTGAGAGTTGAACAGCTAATCAGAGATCAACAGTCAACAACAATAGTGACAGTGTTACCTATTGTTGTTGAGAGTTACAATAAAGTGGCAGTGTTACCCCATTGTGGCAGAGTTACCCCATTTTACGGTACTTTGAATTGATTAAGATGTTAAATTTGTAAGAAATTGACAAAAATCATCGATTTTCAATGTTTTTGAGAGTCAGATTTTTGATGTCTTCTTGGGGCAAAGTTGATAATATTTGAATTTTACATCAGGAATGTGTAGAAATTGTAGTTCAAAGGAAACTCCAGTCATACCGGTAGTGTCGACTCAGAAAAGTATATCTATACAGTGAAAATTTTTATGTGGAAGGATTCAGTCTTTTTGCGGAGATTACGTTCCCGTGGTCTAAAAAATTATTTGATCAATTTTTAAAAAGCTATAATTTTGCAAATTTATATATTACCGACACAGAAACCCCTTTAATAAGTAGTATGAGACAAGTTGGATATCAGAGGGAATGGATATTTGCTAATAAGCATCCTAACACAGCGGAAATCAAACCGATTGGCAATGGAATTCCATTAACCGCATTATGATAGAAGTATTCATAAAAAAATCGAGATCTTATTGTGCTTTCTTGGCTGAAATTAATTGTTTTCAATTCTATTTTCATCGGCATGAATTTATGATTCACTAAATTTATGCTTCACTCAAATAGCTTCACTTCATGAATCTGAATGGTGATGTGGACCCATCGCATTTACATCTTTAAAAGTTATTCACAATCATTGTCTTTGATTCTGTTATTTTGCTCTGCACTGTAAATTGTTGGATGCGAAAATTACATACAAACATATACCAAAATCACATACAATTTGAAAATAACATCTGATATGAGATTCTCGTATGTTTACAGAGATCTGGTATGTTTTTCATACCACATCTCACTAACTTTTGTATGTGATTGTTATGTAGCGATACGAACTATAATATCTGTGATTGGCTGTTTTACATTGAAATACGAGTTGTTGGTATGTTTTATATACGAGGCCCGATGGAAATTCATCCTCATTCGTATGTCTCTGGTATGTATTTGGTATGTGCAGCTTCAAGTCACATAGCAAAAAATATGTGTATTACATACTACTATCAAATATAATTTTCTGTAATACCAGTCGCGAATATTTATCTATATATCTGATAGAGTGATATTTAACTAGATTATATTTATTGTGAATTTTATGCACCTCGAGTATGTTGTCGTTGCCACTTATCTAGCAACATTAACAGAGTGCTTCATTAGCTTTACTTTATGAAACAAGTTGATAAACATCAATTCATTGAAACGATATCTTTCGTGAAATCATGTTGACTTATATATCTCAAACATAACTATTTTTGCGCTCATGAATTATAATGTGTTTTTATTTCGGATTGATAATATGTTTAATTTCAAAATTATATAATGCATAATTGTTGATGGTTGAATACTTCATGAAATGGTTGAATTATTCATGAAATGTCCTAAACTTACGTGTATTGAAATCGAATTTAGTATTGAAAGTATGACTCTTGAACGTCATTATCTCACTACTTACAGAACAGTAGTAACATTAATATGATCTTTATTGACAAAAGGCCTGAAATCAACATACTTTGTACATGATTCATGTTTTCTTTTAACATTGTGCTGGCATGGCTTTAGTATGTAAAGCATATCACATTTGAAATAACATACGAAAAGCATACAAATAAATAGGCCTACCATGAGAATACAGATATATACCAAAAAATATTATGGTATGCATCCTTCGTATGTGATTGGTATTGAGCGATTTACAGTGTACCAGTGGCAGGTAGCTTGTGATATGATCACGCTTAAGAAAATTCTCTTGAGGTTCAGCATGAAAGAAATAGCAGGTCATCGAGTTGTCAATTTAACAAACATTAAATCTCCAAGGCTGTCATGGAACGGAGGATCTGTAAAATGCCAACATTTCTTCTGCATTACTATCATGATCACTCAATTCCGCGGTGAAAACTTTTAAATTTTCCATATCTCACATTTGGTGACAATAGCAGCTGTATCCCCTCGAGTTCTTTAATAAAATCGAAAGTGTGTACACATTCGGGATTTAATAAATGCGGAGTTACCACTCTACCTATAATATACTTATTCTATGACTGCAGTCTTGGTTTGGAGCAATGTGGAAACGTCCCCGGGCCCAAAATGCACTATCTGCAATACCATGCGATTTCCTTCGCAATTTTGAATTTGAATGAACTTTCATTATTTTCTGCAACAGCATGTTATAGCACGCACTTGTCGAATTCAAATTGAAGAGTGATGGATATTTTACAAACGGTACATAACGGTCGTTCAAACGGAATTCAAACCATTGAAAGAGACACTTCTCAAATAGATAATTTACGATCATCCATCTGATCGAATCCAGCGTTATTGTGGAGCAAATTTGACAGAATTTACGTGGCTGTAAAATACATGTAATTCACATCATTTTGGATTACCTGGTGACGACCGCCGATTCCTTGTAGTTTCAACTTTGGCGAACAATGTACAGACAACCAGTGAAGAAAATAGAAGCAAACAAATTCCCTTCAACAAAGACATCCTGAAATTAGGAATTTATTGATGATAAAACATGTACACTGTTAACGATGTGTAACGATTGGCTTTCCCATTGGATGATGAAGATAATCCAATAGAAAAGCCAATCGCTTTCGTAGTGTATGAGCACTAACAATAGTGCTTTCGTACATTTTGTTATTCTCGTTTTGTACATCGGTTTCGTAGTGAAAATCAGCCAGCTTTCGATCTCTACAGTTTACAGTGTAGATAGTTCAAAATCTTGGAAAAATGGAAAGTAGCCCTTCTAAATAGGTGGTGACGGCTTATGATTCTTTGCCGGTATTGCGGGCGAATGCCGGGTAAAAAGCGTCACCTGTAACATTACCGGTATGAAACGAGGGATGTTAGTACATGGGGAAGAGCTGATATAGCTGAAATGTTGGCAATAATGAAATAAATTTGTTCAATATGAAAATTGACGAAAACAGTTCACTGACGCGTACAACACTGAAAATCCTTCAGAACATATTCTAGATAGCACATAGACGTTCATCTTTCTATAATCATATCTAATCATGATTAGACACCTTAGACTTCATGCTCAGAGATTGTGTGTGATCTATACATTTGAAAAGCTGTCAGCACTTCACAGTTGGCACATTCACGGCAATGTATTGACTATTGATTGTAGTTGCTACCTGTACGTTGAGAGTGGCAGTTAGGTGAACAATTTTCATTGATATGCCGCAATTATGCATGGATGTATATAATGTATATGTATGTATGTGGACTTGCATGTATTTCTTCAGCTCAATATCTACTGAAAGTGTATTATTACTTTCACCTCCTGCAATAAACATTGTAGGCAACAAAAAAACTAAAATTTCTGTGTTTGAAAAAAAGCAGACTTGATAGACATAAATCCGTTTAAAGTACCAAAGCAAGTGGATCTCCTCAACCTGCTAGATTTTGTGGATTGCCGACAATCCATAAAGATAAAGAAAACCGCCGTATCGTCCAATACTCAACATGAAGGACTCATATGTTTCAAATCTGTCAAAGTGGTTACATAAGACTTTGAAACCACTTTTGCCGCTGCGTCACAATGATTCTCTTAAAGAGTTCAAGAGCACTCATTATGTGTAGTTTTGATGCTCAAAGCCTGTTTACAAACATGTCTGTAAAACGCACTATTGATTATGTAGTTATGAAGACGCACTGTGATAAAGCGTTTGTATCGATTACCAAAAAATGTTTGAGAGAGCTTTGTCATTGTCATGTACTGACATTGTATTGTCGTTCAATAATTTGTTATACCGCCAAATTGATGGCATTTCAATTAGGTCAAACCTTGGACCTTCGATGGCGCATTTTACCATGCAGATGATGGATGGAGTCACAGTTTGATACTGGTAATTATTCTAAATAGCAACCACTTTTCTAAAAGCGCTATATCGACGATTGTTTGCTTACATACATGTTTATGAGTCACGGTGATATGCATGATTTACAAAATTGACAGAGACATGAAATCCACCTGAGAAATTGAAAAGTAAAGTTGTATTGATTTTCTAGATTGCAAGCTTTGTCGCAATGATGATCACGTTATTTCAATTTCTTAGAAAATGAAGGATACTAATGCTGGTACCTATATTTCAAACGATGCCTATGATCCGTGGCAATACAAAGTAGCGCCTATTCGGTCTTTGTTTTATCCAGCCAAGCGCATATTCTCTAAAAATGATTTATGCAGTAGCTGTTGTGATATAATTTCAAAAGCAATTATTGATAATGGCTACACTAATGATGTAATACACCTTTTTCGAAAGAAAGTTGTGGAAAAAATTAAGCAACCCCACGGAGAAAAATTGACGGCAAAAAGCTGTCATTTGATGTAAATTTCCGTTTATTCAAGGAAAAGATAAATTTTTGAAAGAAAAAATCCACCAAATTAACAGGTAACTACCAGAAAATATTATAATCATCCCAAAATTTTCGGTGAAAAAAACAAGCATGATTTCATAACAAAGATCTCATTCCCGAAAAATTGAAATCAAATTACGCGTACAAGTGGACAGTACGTGTAATGACTGTAAACATTTCTACATTATGGAAACTACACGAAATCTTGCAACCCGAGTTAAAGAACATGTAAAACATGCATAAAAGAGACACCAAACGTCATGAATGAAAGAGACGGATCGATTCCTCTTTTTTTGAATTTGTGAATGCTTTGTAAAATGTAAGCAATGTACTTACTTTCTGTTTTACTTTTAGCATTTCTTTTTAGCCTCAGTGCAGATATCCTTGATGATTTGGATGTTCTCTCTGAAGACTGTGTGTGTGTTCTGCGTATATGAGCATATTTCATCAGACTTGCTGGTTGGAATGATTGACAAATGTGAATATGTTTTACAAGATTCGTTACATTTTATCATTTCACAATGAAAGAGCCTGATTTTATCGAAGAAAGATTTCCACTGATGATGGAGAAGATATATCTCCGAAACAAGCACGGAAAGACTGGTTTTTCTTTGTCGATAATCTCGGGCATTGCAACAACTCACCTATATTATATGATATATACATATAATATGATAATACACATGTATAATATACACAATAGCATATACATACCGCAAATTACGAGATATGGAGATAGTTCATGAATATAAAAATATGGAAACCAAAAGATGTCCTTGGTGTTACCGGTTTCCGTGTTTATTGTAATACATTACGTCTGACACCAAGAAATGATAACAATCTGAAAAGCGACTATTCATGATGATCTCTATTTAAGGAAGGTTTAAACTTTGAAATAAAATAGCTTTCTTTGTATTCCCTCTAAGATCTAGTTGTATTATTAAAAACTGATAAAAAGGCGCAGCTGTAATTTTGATTTCCTTGTTCCAACAACTGGAGACTAAACATGTACGTCTGCTAACGTGAAGTAAAGCAAGCCTCGAATTATTAATATGCTAGCGATGATCGGCCAGTCTATTACGCACATATCACCAGTTCGACCCACATTGAAATCGTTACAACCATTACAATTCAGGAAATATATACGACATTGCTTGAGTAACAATTAAAGTTCTCTTCTATTTGGAAAGCAAAGTCGTCAAATTTTATCATCGTGCCAGTTATGTGATGGTCACATTTACAACTGGCATTACCACATTAAGTGATGCTCGTAATAATAGTATGATCTTTATTGCGGAGAATATTCAATAAATAGCGACTTTGACGATAAGAAGGGATAACTCTCAAGTTGTTCAAAGTCTAAATATTTTGATAAACATTTGGGTTGTTGGGATTTAAAGTTGATAAAAATGTACTAATGATTTATTAGTCGCAAGTATCAATTCATCACGGCGATGAGACTGTGCAACTGATATAGCATTACCTATCAAATTCAGTGAATAATTTTATTTTAGCAAATTATTTTTAAGTTTATTCAACCTTTTAGTTCTGTTTCCCCTGATACCATTCTAGTCATTCTTTTAGCAAGATTATATGGTATATTCTTATGACATGATTTGGGTGTCCAGAATGCTAACTAAAGCTATCAGTGGGCTTATAAGATACATATATCTCTTTCAATAGCATTATTTTTCTTATAAGCATGAACATCTAAAAAATCAACAGATAGCGAATTGAATTTCGCTGTGAACTTGATATTTGGATAATTATTAATCATTCAATAATTCTTTCAGCAGTACTAAATCGTCTTGTCTATTCCACAGTAGAAAGCAAGCGTCTAGATAGAGAATCCAATGTGCTTTAAATAAGTTTACTATGGATTCAATCCACTGGCTTTTCAAAGTAGTATATAGATTTATTTCCAAATAGCTCATTGTAAAGGATGCGAAAGTAGGAGCCACTTTTGTCCCCATAGCTGTCCCTGAAAGCTGGCGATAATTGTTCATCAATACGAATTCGATTCCTTTCAGAATAAAATTATTAGAAAATCTATTTGGTATTAAAGTATCTCTAGATCTTTGTAGCCAATAATCAATCGCTTCTACATGATGCAGAAATGAACCCCAAATTTTGCTGCCTTTTGGGGCAGTGGAGAAAGGGACATTTAGCTCGACATGGGAAGAGTTGCTGTACGATGGTGGCGTTCTCCAGAGGAAAGTAGAATTTCCTGTAATTTTCACCATTGCCCGAATTTCTCGGATGTGTTGGAATTCACCTAAGCTTTCGTTTATTTGTCATCGAATCTTATGTCTTTTAAAATCATCAAAAAAGGTGTAGCGAATCCTTGCTTCTGTCAAGATGAAGTCTACGATCGCGGTTAAATTTCCACAACCAGAACTCAGCAAATATATCTGTTACATAATCGACCCTGCTGGTATCAAACGTCGTAGAGTGGGCAGAATATTGCAAGCCTTATTGGTATTCGAGTCAACCGTGCTCAATCTTCAGCAACAATTGCACATCGGCCGCTCAAGGACCGGAAAGCTTCGCCAATATTCCGAAAAGCAATATTTGAAAGGTTCCAATGATCATGCTACTGTACACATCCAGGAACTCATAGGTGCATTGCTGGTCAATTGACCAGTACCGTCCTTCTCAGTATGTACAACCATGTAATTATTAAAGCAACAGAAATGTCAAAACAAATATCATAGGGATATGTATTGCTAAAAGTTATGAAAATCAAGAAAGCTCACTTCATGCGATTGCTTGTACATGTGCATCTCGCAACCAATAAATAATAATAATAATAATAAAGCGTTTATTGAATTAATGCCCCAATATTGGTAATCGTGAGGCTCATTACATGATAGCATGAACATACATTTGGTACATATAAAAGAGCAATAACAATGAAAGAAGAAATTAAATCAAATTAAACTGTCTTACTAAACTGGTCTTACTTCTAGGGTTGATATTTGATCAATCTTAATACACGTTACATGCAGAATGCACACGTAACAATGTCATTGGAGTTTTATGAGAATATATGTTGAGAAGACACAGAATTATTGATATTATACAAATTCTGTAGGATTTTAGGCTTTTAAAACGAATTGATGGATCATATCTGTAAATGGGTCCTCGATGACCCATTTCATGCAGTAACGTCGGTAAAATATTTCGAATATATTTGAGGGTCAAAGCATTATGCAAATAATGATCGAACGGTATACAAATGCATGTCGATCAATTCAGAAAACTGCAACTTACTTCCGTTTCCTTCCAAACTGTATATTTGCAATTTCACGTTGAAATCTAGAACCTTGCGAATAAATGGAATTTCTTTCAAATGGAACTCCTTGTCTGCACGTGAGTACAAGAGTGTCTCCCAGCTTGTTAAATACAGGCTCAGAACACAGAAGCTTCCACTTTTCGTCCAAAGAAAAATACATACGTGCTCAACGACCTGTGAACAGCGAGAAGTTTCGGAAAAGTTGCAGTGAAGAATTGAGTTGGAGGCACGTATTGCAGCCCATCATGCTATCCTTCTGAAAATTAAAATCCTTTGAAAATCAAGAAACTTTGGAAAAGTTTCTTTAGAAGATTCCACTTCAACTATTACGAAACCAGCTGCATTCATTAATTTGTGTTAAAGAAAAGTCGTTGATGACTGAGTCAGTTGGGACATGTTTTCAATGGTTTTGGTTCATGCAGAATATTCATGCGAGTGCATGTTTCCAGGCACTCTTGAGAAGTGCTTTACTTTAATCGAGATTTCCAACTACATGCTGTGCTGAAAAATGATTATCTCGACGGCACTACACACGGGCAGGAAACATGTTGACCATATGAGACATCACGTACGACATCAATTTCCCTTTTCTAAACTTTTTCATCTGAAACTGTCAGCGACTTAATTCAAGGAAAACAACTACTTTTTCTAGCAAATGATCTTTGCCGACTGTGCTTGAGCTGCTTCAAAACAATCATTCGTTGGCGTTGTTTTTGTCTGCGCATCCAAACGTCGTGTTCGGACGTGTGCAGAACATTAAGTAAACGGTAGATTTCTGGCCAGATTGGGTTCGGGAATATTTCACTAAAATTTCAAAATGTTTGCAGCAAATTACTTAAAATTTTGAATTGCACATTGTCATGTTATCCTCTAAACCTGTGAAAAAATCTGCCATCATATGAGAAATGTCACAGGGCAGAATTTTTATCTTGCCCATCTGGGAGGACAGGATATATTTTCACAGAAATATTCGTATAATCACATTGGTTGTTGGAAATTTGTCATAGATTTCGAGGGTAAGCTATTCTCTGAATCCAGCGAGCAAGAAAATCGCAGATATCAGAGATCGTTTAGCGGCATCCGATTTCTATATTTTCTTGCCCTTCTGGTTTCATAGAATGTAGAATTATAATATAGGAGAGGTTGTCAGTTATTTACATAGATATTTCTGCCCTAAAATTCCAATATATAATATAGGAATATTGCTATCAGTTGCAATATTGTCCGGTAAATGCCATGCAATTCCTATGGAAGAAAAAAGCCCAATATATGTCCGCTACCACAGATGTTTCAGTGATTCATTAATTACATTGAATTAATCATTGCCGTTGTAGGCTGTAATACAATCGCTTAAACGAATCGCAAGGCCAATTTCTACATGACCAAAGAATGAGATCTAAAGATGACGTCTAAAAACTCTTGACTTTTATATTTTACAATCAATTTATGCCAAAACTGCTGACGAGTCCTCAAAATTTACATTCATTTTATCAGCTTTCATTTTAAATACTGGGGTGAACAGACGCAAAGAAGAAGAAGAAACAGAAAGAACTAGAATAGTTTTCCCTTTTAGAAATAAAATCATGGACAAATTAGATTTGCAAAGTGTTATTCATGATCGAAGTGTATGCAAACTGTTACCCGAGAAAGTCAAGGACAGTCATCCCCCAAAACTATGTTTTTCTTTGAATAAACCTATTTCGCAAAAAATCTAATTATAGCACTTTACTTAATGAACTAGACAAAGATGTACTTTACACTATTCTCAACAATGACTGCGCATGTGATAAGCATCAAAATTTTATTTACGTGCATCATAAACACGTGGTAACTGGCGATATAAATTTCATAGAAAATGAAGAATTGAAAATATTGATGAATTTCGGAACTAAACATAGAATTTCGGAAAACATAAGTAAAAAGCAAATTCTAATAGATATTGAAACGGCTTTAGACCAACATGTCAAGCGTGTTAGCAAGCTTAATTGTATAAGTATTAATAAATTTGACGATTGGAAGTTGAGAATACTGAAAATTACAAGAGACCGATTGTATAAGTTGTTCTTACCGAAATCTAGCAAAAGCAAAATTAACTATTTGATGGAAGTTATTAAAGACTTGCAAAATCATTTTATAATAGCATCTGTGGATAAGGCAAGTAGTAATTATTCTTTCATATGTAAAAAATTTTACATTATAATTCTATTGAAAGAGTTGGGATTTGATCTCAGTTCCCTGTTACCGTAGGAAATGATACTTATGTTCCTACTAAACTTAATTCAGTTGACGTTATTAGTCGTCACCAAAACGACTTGATTTAAAAAATTCAATATTAAATGCCGAGAAGATAATTTAAAGCTTCCTAAACTATTTTGGCTTCCAAAACTTCATAAGTCTACCTACAAATTTCGATTTATAGCCGGGGCCAGGAAGTGTACAACCAAACAACTGTCACTTAAAGTCAATAAAGGTCTGTCTGTCATTAGAGACCAGATCAAAATCTACTGTAATGCAATAAGAACAGCGGTGTTAACTGTTTTTGGAGCATTGTGTCGACAGTTGAATTTCTTAAAAGAATAGATAATGTAAAAATGCATAACCTTCAGGTATTCGATTTCTCAACCTTATATACTAATCTAGATCAAGAAGACGTTAAGTTACATATTTACAGTCTACTCGAATTAATTTTTAATGACACGAACCGCAAATATCTCTGCATAGGCCAAGACAAAAGTTTCCTAGCATCGAAAAAATACGGTGGTTATAATAATTTTACGAAAAATAAGTTTAAGGAGGCTATTGCTTTCATATTAGATGAAGTCTTCGTTACGTTCGCAGACTTCACCTTTCAGGAGACTAGTGGTATTCCGATGGGTGGTAATTGCAGCCCACTGCTAGCAGATTTATTCTTAGCGCATTGTGAATTTCAGTACATGCAAGCACTAATGCGTAGTTAAAAGTTCGGACTGGCAAAAATTTTATCTAATACGACTAGATATATAGATGATTTGTGTATCATAAACTATAGTCATTTTAATAACTAAATTTTAGATATTTACCCAAAAAGTCTTGAAGCCAGCAGAAGTGGCTATGATAACAAACAAGTGGATTATTTAGATGTAAAACTTAAAATTGGAGAGCATATGATTGAGACCTCGGTATATCATAAAATCGATGATTTTGATTTTCCAGTAACCCTGTTGACATTTCCTAATAACAACATGCCTTACAAATTAGGGATTCGTGTGTTCGCAGGGTAAGTAATACGGTATGGCAGAATATGCTCACACATTAAAGATTTCATTAATAAAACGAGTAAAACATTGCACATTCTAGAATCAAGAGGTTATGACAAGAAATTATTACGACTAGAAACAGAAAAAGCACTTCATAAGCATAGCTCCTTATTGCACAAGTTTGGACTATTTGCTGCACGACAGCTATTTGATCTGTGTTCTTCCTGAATCTCCTCATTTTCTTTTCTATGAACACTGCCGAACAAGGAATTTTTAAAGTGTGGTCGAGGCTGCTCTCTATGTGCAGGGCCCCGCTCGGATAGGTTTGAGCGTTCAGGTTGAGGGGCCGAAACGCGAATCCTGTCCGAGTTACCTGCTGATGACCTCAGCTACCCACGGGGAACGGATAATCAGTCCTTTTAAGGACTTAAATTCTTTCAAAAAACATTCCAAAAAAACTATTATAAATCTTAAAAGTCACAAAAAAATGTTTTCTTTCATTTATACTCCTTTTTTGACTTTTCGTTTTAATATCTATTTCATTTAAGAGTTCATCATTTCATTTCTTGAATTAAATTTTCATATGATTTTATTTTATTTTTATCATATTTTATTCATTTGTAAGGTTTAATAGATTTAATTTTCATCTAGGGGTTTAACGTCTAACTTAAAACTAAGTTATTTGAGACAACTACAGATGTTTCACATGTTCAGTTTAAGCTCCCTTTTGTTGTGATTATATATAGATAAACGCTATGTGACGCTGATAGGGTCCAGATGGGAAGGCTTAAGTGTCATCACGATGTTTAGATTAAGGTTTAGGATATCGCCTCGAATTATCCCTCTAGTCAGAATTACATAATAACGTTTATTAACGATTCTGCTTGAATTATCAAGCCATTAGGACTTCAAACCCTTGTCAGGTAAGCAGACAATTCTAGTCTTGTGAATTATTAATAACTTTTTTAATATTAAGATACTCGTAATTTGGGTTGGGATTAAGAGGTTTTCTTTGCAGTAATAATTTATTTATTAATTGGTAATTAACTATTTTTTTTCAACTACCTAAATACGATTTTGTGATATTATCATCTGTCTTTTTCACGTTTCCATTGGTCCGCTATTTGGATCCACCCATTGTCTATTGGTGTTGATGTAAAGCATGGATTCAATACATTCAAGTGACTTGAAAAACATGGAAACAGTTATTTGGGTCCTGTGATCATGTGACTTTTTTTTACGGATTTTACGTCACTTCTTACCCCTACTGGGGTCTTGGACGGTGCTGACTTAAGTCAGACTTTGTTTGGAGCGTTGTGGTGCTTTGTAGTCCGGATGCCCTTCCTGCCGACTTCCAATGACACTTTCCGGTTTCGACTTCTGGACCATGAGATCGCTAGTCCAAGTACGCAACCACTGTGCCACGGACACCACTTCACATGCAAAATTACACTGTCAGAGATTCGTCGGAAGATTTGTCTCTCAGTCACAGAATATCATTTACTTTTAGAATGAGCGAGATTTTTATGCACATGCTTCGTCCTCTGGTAAATTTCATGCATAACATCAGCATCCTACGATCATTGTGACATAAATTTTGATTGGAATTTTAATTCGCATCAATGGTTGTTGAATCGATTAAGTGAACTACATGTTGTAATGTCCATGCATGATAGAAAAATCCTTTTCTCAAATCCTTCCATGAAGATTAGCATTCTGGATAAAAATATTTTCAAATTTGTCCTGTCATTTTCACCAATAATGGAAGAAGTTGGTATCCATTAATGAAATTCACATTATAAACAAATTCTCTTTTCTTACTCAGCCACCATTTTTTAAATGGAGTTGATGAAACTTATGAAAGTATAAATAAGCAAACCGAATGAAGCATAAATACTCCTATTCACGTCTAATTAATAATAATAATAATGTGTTTATTGATGAGATTAAAAATCACAAATACGATCATTTACTGTTGACATAAAGGTAAATAAAGTTACAAATAAATAAATAGTACATTATGTAAATCAAGCGTGGAAAACTAATGCATTTCACCGTTTGCGAGCATACACGTGTATGGAGAAAATGAGTTGAGACGGCGTGAAGAGGAGCAAACAGGCAGACGGTATCTCCCACAACGTTCCAATTTCTGTGGTAGCCGAGCGTGTAGAGGATGGTTTTCATCACCGCACTTGCGCAAAAAGTTCAAGGAAAGTCTATTTCGCACCACAAATAACACGGTGAGCTAATTTTCATCACATTTTCCAATTGGTAAGTAACCTCAACGGGAAGTTTACAGAACACGGGTGATGCATATCTGAGAATAGACAGAATGCATGAATTAAATACTTCTGTCAACATCTCTTTGCTGACATATGGCTTTATGGTACGAATGGTATATAGTCGACGTGAAGCGTCTAAAACCACACCTCGAAAATGCCATTTTGTTCACGTTATAGAGTTGCCCTGCTTTCCCTACTTGTGTTGACTAGCCATTGATAGATGCAGCCTTTAGTCTGGAAAGTTTTGATTAATGTGACGTGAAGTTTCCACTGCTAGGAATTTGAATTCTAATGTTCTATGTCATATTCAACATAGAGTTGTCATTTTTAGCATAGTTCGAGCCATTACTACCTTGGATGAATTATAATAGGAATATTGTTCATTGATATAGCGGGCTATGTACCAATTTATGCTGTGAATAAAATCAAAATCTCATTATTCGCCCGGAAATTTGCATGTATTTTATTACAAAACATGGTAAACATTTCGCCCGCAAATGCGGGCTTCTCAGATTGATAACGTCCACTTGTAAATGTTAATACGAATAGTTTTCTAAAGAAAATTCAACATCTATCTACAAATATACAAATACTTTTGCCCCGTTTTTCTATCATACCAACGTTGGCTTTTCGTCCACTTGAGCTTCGCTCCTTGCATTTGTCATCACAATTTGGTTCACTTGAACATTTTGTGTTGTTGCACTTGACGAAGGCAGCGCCATTGCATATGAATTTGATGATCCATAAGTTGTTCATCTTGTGTTGCTTCACTTGCACATGTACTTGACGAAGGCATCGGCATTGATGAATTCGTTGATCCATGTAGTTGTTCAGTAATTTTCTCAGACAACTTCCTTTTCTTCGCTGATGTCATGCGCTTGTTATATCTATCAACTGAGGCGTCGCTTTTCTGATTCGTGACAGCTTTTATTTGGTCGTTTGAAATATCATTCTCCTTTAACCAAGTGACAAAAGACACTCTAATACAGTGATTCGTATACGTGCCGTGAAGGTTAGCGTCCCTTGATATTGTTTTCATAAGGTCTTGGAGCGAATTTTTTCCAATAACTTCTTTTTTGCAGCAGAAGCTTTCTCTCGTCCACTTGGACTTGGTCTTGGGAAATAAAGCTGGATTTTCAGTCGGTAGCATGGATAAATATTTCTCCACCCCAGCTACCGGGCACTTTGCACTGTTGGGAATTTCGTACATTGCCACTTGACGAATATTGCGGTAATCATTGCTTCGGACGTTTTTCTCATTTTCATCTTTCACAACAGCAACATATTTCAACTCATCGGGTCCGGATCTAATTTGGATGTCTTCCTTTCGCAAATTTCTAATCCACTCTCTTCCTCGAAACCCGTTGTGGTAAATGATGTTAAAGAAAAATTCTTGCTGTAGACGTTGTGGTGTTGAACGATCAAAATACTTGTCAAGGCGAGCCATGTCTTCTTTTTCAATTGGTTGGTATCCAGATGTTGCATGACAGGACTTTTTGTTTGTCACTAAAGTCTTATGTCGAACAGCATTGTAAGTTTTTTCAAACAGACGGAATTGATCGTTTCCGATTAAGTTGTAACCAGCGTTTTCTTGAAGATACCTGTTTATCGATGCCCGTTTGCATGCAAGCGTTGAGATTGAATAACATTCACTATCTTTCTTCTTCATAGTCGAGAACCACAAACGCAGATATTGACATAAATATTTCGATGGAATTGACTCACTTTCATTTGGCAGCTTCTTGTTTTCTAGGAAGTTTTTCAGTTCTTCCACATGCTGCTTTGTTTGCTTTGCTGTAGATTTATTTACTGCTTGATCTTCGATGTTCCTGATTTCTTGCAAATCTTCTACTGATAAGACTGTTTCATCGTCTGTTTCATCACTCAATAAATATGCAGCAAATGAAAAAGGCATACATGTATGTTGATTGATCCGATTACCATCATTGAACTGTGGAAGAGAAAAGTTATTCAGAAGATCCACTTCAGTCGTCCGCAAACCCGATATATCGCCAATACGTTGGTGGTCAAGCATCATTGAGCAATATAATTTGAATGAACATTTTGTTTGCTAGGGAATATTGAATAAATTTTGAATTCAAGCGATTTCTATTATATCATAGAAGTTTTTCTATGCTTTCAACTATGATTCTGAAACTTATTCGCCTAATGGTTAGTTATGTATTTACCCATAGCCATGCCACAATATACACTGCAGTTATCTGTGTTTCGGCTGCCTTATATATGCTACCTTTTATATCAATAAACAAATTAGTTATCTACCACATTTTGCGAGCGAATAATCCAAATCCTCGGGCGGGTAACGCCGCCCTCTGATTATGGATTTTTTACCCTTAAAATGTGGTAGATAACTATTAATTAGTTTCATTCCTGTCTGGTATTATCGGAGTTTTGAGAATATTATACCGGAGTTGTCAGTTATTTACATAGATATTTCTGTCCTAAAATTCCAAAATGTAATATAGGAATATTGTCATAGTTTAGAGGACAATATTATATATCAATCTTCTACGAAAAATTCATAGATTGCTTTAGATTCAGTTATTAGTGTGAAAACATGATAATTAGAGATCTGCTTAAAAATTTAGCCATTATATTAACTGCAATGTGTATTCAAAAAGAGATTTTGAAAACGAAAGTTGTAAAATTCCTGAAAACTGATTGATTAAATTTTCGAAATGTAAGTAATGGGCAAAAGACCGTTCCAGGACACCATAAAATTCAAAAAAATAGTATCTTTAAAAACGACATAAATTCATGAATTTAGACCCTTTTTCAGGTTTTTAAGACCTAAATACATGAATTTAGTCCATTCAAAAAGTACCATTTTTTCAAAAAATGGCATTTTTAAAAACGACATAAATTCATGAATTTGAACCCTTTTTCAGGTTATGAAAACCTAAATTCACAAATTTGGGCGTTTTTAAAAATACCCAATTTTTCAAATTTTTCAAAATCTCAAAATTTGAGAATTACAATTTTCACCCTTAAAATCATGACCGTTCCAGGACACCAAAAATCATAAAAGTTGAGAATTTCAAATTTGTGATTATGATCATTTTCTTGCTCAAATCATGACCGTTCCAGGACACCGAAAAAATCAGAAAAGTTAAGAATCTCAAATTTGAGAATTACAATTTTCACCCTTAAAATCATGACCGTTTCAGGACACCAAAAATCATAAAAGTTGAGAATTTCAAATTTGTGATTATGATCATTTTCATTGCTCAAATCATGACCGCTCCTGGCGTTCTTACAATTTATCTACTGCATTGCACTCAGATGAACACTCAATTGTAGAGAACATCTGCTTCTCGCATTTATGAATAAAAGGCATTTCAGTGTAAAGAGCTGTGTCCTCCAACTCAAACATTTGAAAGGAAACAATGTATGAAAGAACAAACAGCTGCTACTACTCTGTGAAACAATGAGATTTTAATTGTACGTTAGGCAAGTTGTTTTAATTCTTGTTAGTGCGTCAGCACACCCGTATGACGTTAAGATATCTGCCAGCTGTACTGTTTTCATTTATCTCTCTCGTCTGTCATTGTATCGTGTGCTCAGATTGTTGTGATATTATTTCAATCAACACTTATCATCTGCTTGCTCTCATCGTTCCGCTATCTTTAATTACGTTATTCTTATATTTTGAACATAGTGATTTGTACTAATTTATTCGTCAAACATGAGTCAAGCAGTCGTTGAACAACAAGCCAACATAGCAACGGTACTTCCAGAGTTCTTCAAAAATATTGCGGATTTGTTCATTCCATCGGAGAAACATTCTGTATTCTTTTCGTATATAGACCAGCAAGTGAAGAAAGGCCTCTACTCTTCAATCCTGACGCTATACGTTCTGCTCGAAAAGCATACAAAGAGCAACATAAAATCGCAGCCAGAGCAAAGAAGGAAGCAGCACTTCCCTTCAGAATCGAAACATTTACAAAACAGTTGAAGGAAAGTGTTGTTGAACGTCATACATTCATCGAATCAGTGGAATATTTTACAGAACCGACGGGGGACATTTCAACGACAGTGAATTCTTTGAAACAACACTTGAAATACGAAAAACAAAGCCATCTTTTGAGTGTCACATGTAGAATTTTTATTGGAAAACACGCCAATCATATATTATCCTTGTGTGAGAATAATAAAGGAGATTTCACATATCTCTTAAAACATCACAATATTAACTATTCACGAACTGAAATTGAGCTTCGCAATGAAGTTGGCAAAACTGGCAGATAAATTTCAGACTCTTTGTAGAGTCTCGCTTCCTATACGACTGTTAAAAACTAATCTTTCAATCTTGGAGCAGTGTCTTTCACAAGATGAGTGTTTTTGGAATAATTGATTATTCAACCCTTCTGTTTTCAATCATTTTCATTATGTTGTTATATGACGTCATTTTTCTCTCATCCAATGAAACCTCGTCCACCCGTGGACAAATTTACATGTATTTCAATGTATCCAAATTGAATGTATGCAAAGTGGATGTAACCAAATTGAAATATCCATGTGTTGTTTTTAATTTCTCATTTACGGGAATATAATAGAAACATTTTATCTTCTATAAAAATGAGAAACATCAGAGACTTCCAAAAATTATACGGCAAACAAAACCACGTCAAATTTCGATTTAAATGAGATTGCTAAGCAATTGGGAATAAAGAATTTTCACATATTGATGATTAATGAATTACTATTGATAAAAGATGTACGAAACACTAACTCTACTAATAAAAATGTAACAATGTAACGTTTTAATTTAGATTAAATTAAATCATTTCAAAATCGAATAAGTAGTAAGGAAAGACATCATTAGAGAACAGTTTTAAATCAATACCCCCCCAAGTAGTAAGGAAAGTCATCATTATAAAAATGTTTTAAATCAATACCCTCTTCTGACTAAGTAGTAAGGAAAGACATCATTAGAGAACAGTTTTTAAATCAATACCCCCCCTTCTGACTTCTAGGGGTCCCTTAAGAAATTTTTTTATTATAAAATGAGCAACATAAATGAGTTTTTGAAATTATATGGAACACAAACGACAACGAATTTCGACCTAAAGAAAATCGCTAATCGATTAGGAATAAAGAATTTTCATGTTCTAATGAGAGACGAATTACAATTCCTAAAAAATAGGCCAACAGGAACCTTCAGTTCCCGGAACAAAGTTCAAACTGTAAATTTCATAACAAATCTTCATACGTCAGATGAAAAAGGTGTACATTGGTCAGCAGGACAAAGAAATATAAACTGTTCTAATTATTATTTTGACCTCCCGGAGGCTGAGAACTATTGGTTCGACTCATACGGACTTCCACCTACGAATGAAGTAAGAGAAATACTTGGCAATGGAATTTATAATACGTTTCAAATTCAAAAACCGGGAACTACTTATTGTGGTCAATTATTTCTTTATGTTTTATTTAAATTACAGGAAGGAGTACCATTTCTAGATATTATGTTAGAATTGAACGAACCGTAGGTTCTATGGCTACGCGCTACGCCCTATGCTTAATAAGGGAATTTCATTCCCGAAACGTTAGTTCCAATAATAATGATAATTAAAAATCACTTCGTTGTAATTCATTTTGATAAAAACGGCCTCTGATATCCTCATTATCTAAATCTTTGATTTCATAAGTAATCGGATAAGTTTGATTTATTTTGCAAACTTCAAATATTTCTTTAGTCCAATAGCCAACAAAGCCTTTTTCAAATTTATTCTTATATTTAAATATTCTAACTCTATCTCCAATTTTAAATTTCGGCTTAAGTTTCTGCAAACTCGGATTACTCTCATTCAAATTATTATTCTCGAATATTTTTTTTCTTATCAAATCAGGGTCGTCAGAAGCATTCTTTGGAGTTTCTTCAATACCAGAATGAACTTTATTATTGTACTCTTCTACAATTCCTGGTAATATCTTCAACCATTTCTGACTTCCTTGCTCAGTAAATTTCTTGAATAATTTATTTTTTAACGTCCGATTGAATCTTTCTATCACTACGGCCTTCCCTGCATTTTCAGTTGAATAAACAGTTTCAAATAGTGGCTGAACGTTTCGGTTATAAAATTCCGACCCTTTATCAACAAACAATTTTTTTGGCTTTCTCTTACTTTCTTTAAAGATTTCTTCAAACGCATATTTAACTGATAGACCACTTTTATTTTTTAAAGGCTTTACCCAAGCGTATCGTGTATATAAATCTATAATGGTCAATGCGTATTTGTAGTCCCTTTCATTCGGCATATGAATAAGATCAGCACTCCAAATATCATCTTTATTAAATACTTTTACTTTCAAGTTAACAAAAAGTTTAATTAACTTATCGAGCGAAGCTCCTCGGCTTTAGCC
>CAJQUW010006294.1:0-24763 GCA_907163375.1 Prostheceraeus crozeri | reverse complement strand
CGATGTTCCCACTCTCACACTGCAAATGCGCCTTCATAAATTCCTTCTCATCCCCATCACACAGTTCCTCGACAAGACACACCAACCTCAACATCACTCACATTCCTCCTCATGGCCCATCGTCTCCCCTCTTTTTCTTTTTAAAAGTTCTTAGTTCGCTACTTCATGGCAATCTTGCCACAACTGCAAACTTGCCCACTAGCATCTTGGCGGATTTACTCGGCTTTCGCATGATCATTCCTGTAAGATAGAGTAAAATTTGATAGCAAGTGTTTATAGGATACTACTTGCCTTGAGAGCATTGAAAAGACTAAGTCACTCACCAAACATTTATAGCAAGTCAGCAACCGTTTGGGTGTTAAGCTCTTGAATCCGTTACTGGCATTACTCTGCAGAGGGGATCTTATCCCAGCTCCAAGGCCTCGACACACAAATCCAACATCGATCGACAAGCGTGCTTCATATCACTGGTTGTATCGGCCCAATTTTTTGACATGAAAACCGTTGGAGTTATTTACAAGAGGAAACGACCCAAGTCACAGAGACCATAAACGACTGCTTTTTTATTCAAAAACTTTTAATTATTATCATTAAATAATAATTTAAATTTTCAGTATTTTAGGTACAACTCCTGAAACGTTTATAAGTAGTCTGTCACATTCAGCATCAACAGCAAACGCAGTCGAATGTATTTTTTTGAATCAAGTCTAAAGACTTGTTGAAGCAAAGTTATAGCCTGTTTGAAGATATCGGCCTACTATCAGTCGAATGGTCAGGCTCAGCCTATACTGACTACTTATAAGTCTGACACTAGCTGATATCAGCAATGTAAAGTCCAGAAGTCCGATATCGGACCTCAAGAAAACGACTTACCGTAGTCAGTTTCTCAACTTAGTGAAATTCCACTCACCGATCCCGTTCTTATATACCCTGTGAATATCAATCGATAAGAGGGGTGGGGACGTCCAGTGAAATTTCAAAATTTGATGAAAAATGTTTTGGTGACGGTCCCAGGTCGAAATTCCAACACTTTGGAAAATTTTCAAAATTTTACCCATACAAAGTCACTCTGACACTTAGGATTTTTTCAGGTGAGCGAGCTCCGACCTAAAATCTTGTAACCGCTCTAACTTTTGAACGAAGACAGATAGGAACAAGCCGATTGTTTCACTGAATTTGTCTCACTCTTAGCTTTCAAACGAGCTATCGCACGACAAAATCCGTCCACTGGAAGCCAAAATCGAAGCAAGCTGTCCAGAGGGGGGGGGACGTCAGTGAAATTTCAAAATTTGATGAAAAATGTTTTGGTGACGGTCCCAGGTCGAAATTCCACACTTTGGAAAATTTTCAAATTTTTACCCATACAAAGCCACTCTGACACTTAGGATTTTTTCAGGTGAGCGAGCTCCGACCTAAAATCTTGTAACCGCTCTAACTTTTGAACGAAGACAGATAGGAACAAGCCGATTGTTTCACTGAATTTGTCTCACTCTTAGCTTTCAAACGAGCTATCGCACGACAAAATCCGTCCACTGGAAGCCAAAATCGAAGCAAGCTGTCCAGAGGGGGGGGGACGTCAGTGAAATTTCAAAATTTGATGAAAAATGTTTTGGTGACGGTCCCAGGTCGAAATTCCACACTTTGGAAAATTTTCAAATTTTACCCATACAAAGCCACTCTGACACTTAGGATTTTTTCAGGTGAGCGAGCTCCGACCTAAAATCTTGTAACCGCTCTAACTTTTGAACGAAGACAGATAGGAACAAGCCGATTGTTTCACTGAATTTGTCTCACTCTTAGCTTTCAAACGAGCTATCGCACGACAAAATCCGTCCACTGGAAGCCAAAATCGAAGCAAGCTGTCCAGAGGGGGGGGACGTCAGTGAAATTTCAAAATTTGATGAAAAATGTTTGGTGACGGTCCCAGGTCGAAATTCCACACTTTGGAAAATTTTCAAATTTTTACCCATACAAAGCCACTCTGACACTTAGGATTTTTTCAGGTGAGCGAGCTCCGACCTAAAATCTTGTAACCGCTCTAACTTTTGAACGAAGACAGATAGGAACAAGCCGATTGTTTCACTGAATTTGTCTCACTCTTAGCTTTCAAACGAGCTATCGCACGACAAAATCCGTCCACTGGAAGCCAAAATCGAAGCAAGCTGTCCAGAGGGGGGGGGACGTCAGTGAAAATTTTTTCTCTCCGATTTCGCTGGAAACATCCTTCCAAACCCAAAATTTCACGTAGATTCCGAATCTGGCCTCCGTTTTCTCATCCGATGCTTCGTTTGGGCGCTACACACCAAAACGTCCCAAATTCTAACTCTGTCGTTTTTTCGAAAAATGTTGAAAATTTTTTCTCTCCGATTGACTTGAAACTCACCATACAGATAGAGAATTTCACGCTGATTCCAAATCTGAAATCCGTTTTCCAATCCGATGCTTCGTTTTGAAGCTACAGCCCAAAACGTCCCAAATTCTAACTCTGTCGTTTTTCGACCAATGTCCCAAAATCTTGAATGGCGTCTCACATCTAAACGAAGACAGATAGGAACAAGCCGATTCTTTCACTGAATTTGTCTCACTCTTAGCTTTCAAACGAGCTATCGCACGACAAAATCCGTCCACTGGAAGCCAAAATCGAAGCAAGCTGTCCAGAGGGGGGGGACGTCAGCCGAAAATTTTTTCTCTCCGATTTCGCTGGAAACATCCTTCCTAACCCAAAATTTCACGTAGATTCCGAATCTGGCCTCCGTTTTCTCATCCGATGCTTCGTTTGGGCGCTACACACCAAAACGTCCCAAATTCTAACTCTGTTAAAATTTTGAAGAAAAATTTTTTCTCGCCGATTGCCTTGAAACTCACCCTACCGATGCAGAATTTTACGCTGAATCCGAATCTGGCAGCCATTTCACCATCCACGACAACCTAGACGGTCGCCCACGTCAACCTAGACGGTCGCCCACGTCAACCAGGCGGTCGGACCAACTCACCCGAGTCTCACACTCTGTCGTTGCAGAGGGGGGGGAGTCAGCGAACATGTTGTGAACGGGAACCCACCTGGCCGGCACACCACGACAGACCACAACCTCTGTCGTTCCAGAGGGGGGGGGACTCAGACCCGAAGCACCACGGCGGCCGACCACGACACTCTGCCGTGCCAGAGGGGGGGGGGACTCAGCGACAAAACTCCACTTCTGGACCGCGCATCGATGGCGGCCATCGCTGCGTCCCCCCCCCCCTCTGGCACGGCAGAGTGTCGTGGTCGGCCGCCGTGGTGCTTCGGGTCTGAGTCCCCCCCCCCTCTGGAACGACAGAGGTTGTGGTCTGTCGTGGTGTGCCGGCCAGGTGGGTCCACGTTCACAATATGTTCGCTGCGTCCCCCCCCCCTCTGGAACGACAGAGGTTGTGGTCTGTCGTGGTGTGCCGGCCAGGTGGGTCCACGTTCACAACATGTTCGCTGACGTCCCCCCCCCTCTGCAACGACAGAGTGTGAGACTCGGGTGAGGTGGTCCGACCGCCTGGTTGACGTGGGCGACCGTCTAGGTTGACGTGGGCGACCGCCAGGATTAGTCTTGAGGCTATAGTGTGTGATGGTTTGGGTGTGTAGCGATCAGAAGAAGAGTGGTCGGATGAGAAAACGGAGGTCGGATTCGGATTCAGCGCGAAATTCTGCATCGGTAGGGTGAGTTTCAAGTCAATCGGAGAGAAAAAATTTTCGGCTGACGTCCCTCCCTGGACAGCTTGCTTCGATTTTGGCTTCCAGTGGACGGATTTTGTCGTGCGATAGCTCGTTTGAAAGCTAAGAGTGAGACAAATTCAGTGAAAGAATCGGCTTGTTCCTATCTGTCTTCGTTTAGATGTGAGACGCCATTTAAGATTTTGGGACATTGGCGAAAAACGACAGAGTTAGAATTTGGGACGTTTTGGGCTGTAGCTTCAAAACGAAGTATCGGATTGGTAAACGGATGCCAGATTTGGAATCAACTTGATGTTATTGTCCAATGAGGATCATCATCCAATGAGAATCAAGCATTTCTTTATAAATAGCGAGCCTTCCACAGCGAGAATCATTCCATCGTTGAATCACACGAGTGACGGACGCACATTTTCTCTCTCCCTAGTTCCCTGTTCTATTATCCAACTAAAATGGTAAGTCGCTACTTCCCTCCCTCTCCTCCCTTGAACGTAAACTTAATACAATCTTTTTCATTTCAGGCATCTACTCCATCTACTGCACTAGTAGGACAAAATGGGCGGTCAAACGTTACAAGGTTCGCTACGGTCAGATCATCTACAACTGAGGCCAGTGGAAGAAACAACCAAGGTACATAATCCTACACCGCTACAGCGTAAATTTAAACAAGCTTGCGTTATGATGATCATAGCGTAGTACTCCAAACGGGAATGCTCCCTTCCACGGATGTCAAGATAATGCACAATCAGTATGGGGACTACATACTGATCCCCGTGAGTCCGTACATTCGCCACCAACTTGATACTATTGAGGAGTACGTGACATTAAATATGGACATTCCTACTCCTCTTGCTCAAGAGTGGAAGGCTAGAGATGACAAGGATACTCCCTATAGAAAGATTTGGGATGGTAATCACATTTGCCTACCGGTATCACATTGGTGTACTTACTATAAGAAGGATGGAGATCATTCAATACCCATCAGATGTGATGAGCTCGGAGAAGGTACTTGGGATATCCTTTTCAAAGTGAATGGGCTATATTATGGTCGACACAAGGATAATAAAATAGCCTCTCTCTCCATGCATATGGAATCCATCCTATATATTCCGAAACCACCCAACGTGGACGACATAATTGATCAAATCCTTAACAGCAGTGGTACGAAGCGCAAGTCGGAGAAGAATGCTACATCAAAACGCAAATCAAAGAAGGAGAATTGCTAGTCCTTTCCTAACTCTACCCTATGACAATTCGCTTATGTGCTTTGAGTGTCGTAGACGTGGTCTTATTAGATACATTTTACTTCTTCGTTGCCATCATATCATTTGTGTATTTTGTCGTGAAAAGCATCGATGTAATTCTTCATTTTGTAATATGTTATAGAACGTTTCCTTAGATGTGTAAATTTCCGTTTTAGGCTTCTATCATCATTTTTATGGATTGTGAGGGTGAACCTGTACAGGAGCTCAGTGCTATTGCTATGAACAATTGGACATATCAGATTGTTAGTGTCTATCATCAACATGCCAACTGCGATCCCAATGTTGATCAATGGGCGAGAAAACACATTCATGGACTTAATCTGAAATATTTGCAAGACTATGGCTTTTCTTGTGAAAGTGCTCTTCTTATTGACTTTAAACGATGGTTAGCTGCTTTCAATGTTATACGCATCTTTTGTAATAATCCTGGTAAGGAGAGGAAAGTATTTCCCAATCTAATCATTGATGATATTTTGCTCCCGCCTTGGGATAGTAGAGTGAATCAACATTATCATGAAGTCACGAAACGTTTTAAGGATTTGTGTGTTCCTATTTTGTCTGTTCGTTGTAGTAGCTACGTTCATAACCAATGCTTCTTTCCTCCTTACCTCAACACTGCCAAAGTCCTGTATGGTTATCATTGCTCGCTGTATGATAGTTATCAGCTGTATCTATTTTATCTCTTTCAAACCATTGATTTATAATGCATGCTTGTTACCGTTATTCAATAAATGTTACTATGAGAAGAGTTGTTGTTTTCATGCAATGGATGGGATAGATAAAGGGCGATCATGTCTTTCTCAAACGACTGCGGAACATTACGTTTTCATAGGCAAAGTTTTAAAAGGAGCTGTTCAAGATTATGTGATAAAATTTCATAAAGATGAGACCGACATCGAAGCAGTGGTTGATGATGCTAGCACTCTATTTCTAGAGTTAATGAATACATTCTCTGATAGCATTATCATGGCGCGATTAGTTGCGAAAATTAAGTTTAGTCATTTTGGAAAGGAAGAGGTGGAAAGTCGCTCTTTCCATTTTGCTTCTTATTCAATGGAAGTGGTAGATCACCCCCAAGAATTTTTTAAAAGACATATGATAAAAATTGCTGAACGTCTTAACGCATTTAACCATCATGGTAGCAGTCTAGTGATTGAAGCGATTTCAGATATTCACATTCAACTTTCCATAAAGAAAAATTGAAAATGCAGTGGTACTTGATTGTAGCACAACTGGTTTTCGAGCTATGTCTGCTCACTCTCGAAGTATATTCCTTCTGTACATGCGTCTATTATTTAGAAAAGGCTAGCAAATTCATATCTTCAAAAAGACTTGCTATAGACATCAGTAACGGTGAAACTATGTGTTGCGATGTATGTAAGCGAAAGGATGGAAATGAAAAGCGCATCTTCAAGAGATGTAAGCATGCTTTTTGTCAACGCTGTTTCATACGTAATTGCATTCAACTTTGCCAATGTAACCACTGTGATATTGCTCATTTCGAGTGTCACTTATGTCGCAATAGTTAGTACCTATGCAAATGTGGTAAAGATAGGTTTTAGCAAAGACTAACACGGAAAATGGCGAAACGTAAAATGGCGAAACGTAAAAGTCAAAAGTTTTCTTCAGCCATTCAAGCTCTCCGACGAATGAAAGCAAATCAGCGATACAATGCTATACGACATGCTAACGATAAATTCATTTGTGAAATTATTTCTCATGTGAGGAAGTTGAGGACGAAGAAATTAGCGCCAAAACAACGAAAGTTACTTAAGCGATATGCTACGAAATTGCGTTTCATCTCCAATCCTAAAGTCACCCTTCAAAGAAAGAGGAAAACTCTAACACAAAAGGGCGGTTTCCTTTCAGCAATACTTCCAATGATAGCTCCTGCCGTGGGCAACCTATTGGGTAATATCTTTGGCTCTAAGCGTTAATTATGCAAATGTTGAATCTCAAAGTGATAAAATGGATTTCAGACTTCAATGTGATAAAGTTCTGACTGTATCAGGTCCATCTCATGCAGGTAAAACTGTTTTCACGCTGAATTTATTGGATAAAAGAAGGGAGTTGTTTAAGGAACCTATCAATCGAGTGATTTGGTGTTATGGTATTTATCAACCGTCGCTGTTTCAGGAATTGCAAAGTCGCAACTTTATTCGACATGAAGGAATTATTCCAGTGGATAAACTTCAGTCTAATGATGTTGTTGTATTGGATGATTTATTAAAAGAAAGTAAGAATTCAAAAGATGTTACAGATATGTTCACTCGCGCAGCACACCATAAAAGGTGTTTTATCATCTATATTACACAAAATTTGTTTCCTGATGGAAAAGAAGCTCGTACACGAAACCTGAATACACACTATTATGCTATTTTCAAGAATCCGCGAGATAAAAGTCAATTTGAAATTTTAGCGCGACAAGTTGCACCCAGAGGATCAAAAGCCTTAATTGAAATTTTTCAAGCAGCTACTGAAAAACCATACGGTTACTTATTCATTGACTTTACGCAAGAGTGTCCGGAAGAATTTAGATTTCGAAGTGATATTTTGAAAACTCCCATGATTATCTACAAACTATGAGTTCTTATTCTCGCATGATTGTTATTCCTCAGGATGAATATGTACAATTGACTGCCATGCAGCAAGTAAAGCAACCTCTTGCAAATCAAATGTATAGGAAAGAAATAGAATATCAGCAAAATGTTCACATCAAAGATCCACATCGTGCTGTATTATTACAATCGGAAACTGTTGAGCAATTGAAAAACTTGAAGAATAAGATGCGTGACTCTGTATCGACTGCTACACCTTTAGCATCTCGCGCACATGCCATATCTCTTTTCAACAGTATTGAGCCCCATCTCAATGTAAATGATAGAGGAGAAATCATTACAGATGAAAATAAAGTGATTGATGCTTCACGTTATGAAGACTTGATTCAGTATGCGACACGTAGAAAGCGCCGTCAGGGCTATGTTCCACCTGGTTGGTCATACTTTCTTAAACTATTGAAAAAGCATAATGTGCCAAAATTTGCTTTAAATAATGAGACATTGAAAGAACTTGATTCAACAGTGGCTACTACTCCAATACCTCAGACGATGAAAATGCCAACAAATTGGTTTAAGGCGTCACCTGCTACATCCCCTCCCACACTCACTAAGCAAACAAGAGGAAGAACTCGACGTAGATCTACATCGCCACTAAAACTGGTAAAAGGAAAACGTAAAACAGCTCCTCCCAGGAAATACATGTTCTCAGACTATTAATATGAAGCAGATGTGTTGCTTGCCATGTAATGAGCCGCCAGAGGTGAATGTCGTTGTCACTTGCACTTGCTGCGCCAGCTCTCATAATGAAACCCCTAAGCAATGTGAACACGATCGCAAAACCGCTAAAGCTAAATGCTGCAGTTGTTGTAAATGTAGAAAGGGAAGAAAACAAAAAGATGAGAAGGAGGAAAAAGAGTCAGTCGTCATCGACTGAACGTTTGAAGTCAATCTATTATGATGTAAAACATCCGGCAGGATTTGCATCTATCAAGAAATTATCAAAAGCGAGTGGTCTTCCACAATCACAAGTGAAACGATGGTTAAAGGGTCAGGCTACCTATACACTCCACAAACAAGCGAAAAAGAAGTACCGCACCCGCCATTATATTGTTCATGACATCGATGAACAGTGGCAAGCAGATTTGTGCGATGTTGCCTCCATTTCAAAACATAACTCGGGCAATAATTTTATTTTAACCGTCATTGATATTTTCTCGCGTTATGCGTGGGCTCAACCTTTAAAAACTAAAGAAGGGAAAGGAGTAGCAAAAGCATTCCAAACAATTTTTCGAGAAGGTCGCATTCCAAAAAGAATTCAGAGTGATCAAGGAAAAGAGTTTGAAAATCAGCATGTGACAAGATTATTTGAGAGGCATGACATTGAGTTGTTTAGTGTAAAGAGCGCTTATAAAGCTGCACTCGTTGAACGTTTTAATCGCACATTAAAAAATCGCTTGTGGCGACATTTTACTGCCAACTTGACACAAAATTGGACAAAGGTTCTACAAGATACACTCCATGCCTACAATCACTCTATCCATCGTTCTATTGGACTCAGACCAGTAGATGTAAATGCTGACAATGTAGATAAAGTGCGCGAATCATTCCAACGTAAACGCACTCATGTGAAAAGTGATGTGAAAATTGGCGATAAAGTTCGTATCTCAAAAGTGAAAAGTGTTTTTTGCTAAAGGGTACCTCCCGAATTGGACAGAGGAGGTATTTACAGTATCAAGGATTAATCAAAAAGACTCTCCGACCACCTACAAGTTGAAAGATTACGATAATGAAGAAATTGAGGGTAGCTTTTACCGCGATGAGATTGAGGTAGTCACTGAAAGTGAAACATATTTGGTAGAGAAAATCATTCGATGTAAAAAACGGCAAGGTGAAGAATGGTGTCTTGTTAAATGGACTGGTTATCCTTCAAGTATGAACTCTTGGATGCGTCGTGCCGACATCTTTCATCTAAGTGATCGACAGTGATTCATGCAAAGTTGTAACTAACAATGTTTAGGGTTTGAGCTATGAATCCAACTGCCTCATTTTATTCACGACCCTCCTATGTAAGTGGCGGAGGACAAATTTACATCGGTGCTCGCCGCCAACGTGGAGGTAGCATACTTGGTGCACTGAAATCTGTTGTAGCACCTCTCATATCCAATGTCGGTAGATCTTTGAAACGAAATGTTTTAAGTAATGCCGTTGGCTTTGCTGGTGATGTTGCTAGTGATCTTTCCAGAGGTAGAAGTTTTAAGAGCAGTTTGTTGAATCGTGGGAAGGAACGCGGTTTAAAAACATTGAAGCAGACCATTGCTGGTGTTACTCAAGGAAAGAAATCACCTAAACGAATGAAAAAGGAAGGAGGAAACATCGCGGAGCTGGTAAGGTGCGATCTTCAGTCAAAAGGCATTCACGCAAACGTCGTAGAGGCTCTAATCATTCATCAGGCGCTAAACGACGACGCTGCTATAACTTCTAATCATGGAGTGTAAAACTTCCGGTTTTTGTTTGTTCGATCAACAAGCCATACAGACAGATATTCTTAGTTCAAGTATTGTAGATTATCATCCTCGAACAGCTGAGAATGCTGGCCCCATTGAATTTGTTATTCCTGGTGGTAGTGATGACTACATAGATTTGAGTTATGCGATGCTTGATTTGAGGTTTAGAATTCAGCAAGCAGATGGAACTGCTATTGACGATGCACATAAAGTTGGACTGAACAATTTACCATTGACTACATTACTTCGTGATGTTTCTCTAACGATTGGAGAGCAGCAAGTGGAAGGTGGTCAAAGCGATTATCCCTATAAATCATATTTCAATCATGTATCACAGTTTCATCCAGCAGCACAAAAAAGTCATATGGAAGCCATGGGATGGTACAGAGATGAAGCAGGAAAATTTGATGTTGAAACAAACAGTGGCTTTGTAAAGCGATCTGCTATGATTAAAGATAGTAGAGTATGTCAGCTATATGGTCCGCTGAATTTAGACTTCTTTAGACAGTCAAAGTTTTTACTGTGTAATACCAGCATGCGACTCAAGCTGACATTGAATAAGCCTGAATTTGCGCTGAATGCATTTGCTAAAGTTGACAATTTTAGAATTCATGTGGAAGATATTGCACTTTACATTCGTCGAGTAGTACCGAATCCAAGTGTCATTAGAGGGCATGCTGAAGGCCTTAACCGCCAAAATGCCATTTACCCCGTTCAGCATACAAAGCTTCTCACCTTTACAATTCCGAAAGATCAAAAGAGTTTCATGAAAGATGGCCTCTTTCCATCGGAAGCACCGAAGCTCCTCATGGTGGCAATGGTTGAAAATGATGCATTTAATGGTAATATAAAGAAGAATCCTTTCAATTTTAAACACAATCAGTTAAGTGAAATTGCTTTACGTGTTAATGGTGTGAGTCATCCTGGTCCACCCTACAAACCAGATTTTGCTTCGGATCAATTTATGCGCAGTTATGTTGATTTTATGGATGTCTTTGGCTTTTACAATACGGATGATACCAACGGACTGACTATGAAAGAGTTTAAGAGTGGATATACTATTTATGCATTTGATTTGACTGCTGACAGCGATATTAGTGCACCCTATCGTCAAGCGAACGTGCCTCATAATATTCGTTTGGATTTGACGTTCAAAAGAACACTACCTGAGACGATCAATGTATTAATTTATGCAGTCTTCGATTCAAATATTGAAATTACAAAGTATCGTGACGTGATTCTTCAGTATAATCGTTAATGAGTTGGTTGACTGCTGACGATATTAAGACTAAAGTGCAGCGTAATGCAGACGAAGCGACGTTGAAAGCTTTCGATAATGTCTATTCACTCGATACCTTACCACCTGCAGTAAATCACTATCCCATCTTTATTGTGCTAAACACTCATTCACAGAATTTAGGCGGTGAGCATTGGAAAGCGATCTTTATTGGAGAAGACCGACGTGGTGAACTATTTGACTCTCTTGCTCAACCTCCAAATATACCAACACAGCAGTGGTTGAGAAAAACATACGCGTCAATATCAGCGAAATGAACGCATACTACAACATCCACTTTCATCAACGTGTGGTGCTTTTGTACTGTACTTCATCTTAAAACGTTTACATGTATCTCGATTTGCATCTGTTATTCAAAACTTTTCATGTAATCCATCCTCTAATGAAAAAATGATTTGTAAGTTCTATCATGATTTGAAATAAAAACATCATGTTGGAAAAATTGTTTTTTATTTTACAATCCGCTGGGTACGTACATACTCAATGAGATAGTCTAGGATCATATTTGCTTGTTCATGAGATTTTAGTCCAGTAATGATCACTTTACTATTATGAAAGATTGCCACATGCACAGGTAACCAACAACTAATGAGAGCTGCAGGAAAAAGTTCGGGTTCATAACACAAACTGTAACTGCTGGTATGAATCTTCAAAAATGATAGACTGTCACTCAATTGAGTAGAGATCACCATATTGTCCACAGTCAGATTCGACATCACACACCTCTCCCTCTTCCATATCCGACGTAGTAGTCTTTGTAGCTCTAAGCGCATTGACTGCGCCGATGAATGAGAAAGGGCGCCGAGAATCTGTACAGTCCCATTTGGGAAGAGTTGAAGATTCCGTGAATTGTTCATCTTCACCACTAACATTTGAGGACGGCCCGGGTAATACTTGCTGTTTGGAAGCTGTTGGTGTAATGTTGTGAGATCGATTTTGGTGTAGAGTCTGAAGCGACGGAGAATGTTGACGATGGTGTAGCGATGGCGCTTCATGATGAAAGAATGAGTAAATTGAGCGATGTACCTTCCTTTTATACTTTTCCCAACTACCTTGATGAAATGTGAAGTTAGTATGAAGTTGGGAATGATAGAGTTGAATTCGCCGATTGTTGACGCGCAGCCAGATGCGATTTCCAATACGTGAATGTCTTTTCATATAGAAGTATTTCAAGTCCTTCATGATATGATGTAGAGATTGAAAATGACGATAAGATAAAACAAACTCTCTTCTCACATTTCCAGTTGAATCTTTGAAATAGACGTTTCGATCATGATCCGTTTCAATACGTTGTAGGGAATCTAATTTCCAACTCATGGTGCGTGGTAATCATATCTGATTAAGATTTGCATAGTAGGGCGATGAACTCACGACGAATAAATGTCATGATGGAGCGATGTATGTATCTTCTATACTTCTCCCAATTGTATTTGCGAAATGAGAAACAGTTTGCGGAATGAGAATGGTAGATTTGAATTTCATTTCTGTAATGTTGAAGCCAAACTTGATCACCCAAGGAGATGAATCTTAATGTTTCAAAATATTCCAAATCCCTCATGATATCATTGAGGTTGACAAATTGTCGCCATGTTAATGTAATTCCTCTTGATGTATGACCATGAGAATTTTTGAAATGTACGTTTCCATCACGATCAACTCTGATATATTGTAGAGAGTCCAAAATCCAAGTCTTCATGATGTTATGCAAAGTTGCAGATTAGCAATATAAAAATGTCGTTTTATCATATTTTGCTTAGCAATGCGGCTACAAAGAGATTTACTAGCAATCGAGCCGCACTCTTTTCTACTCCCATTGATCATGCACAACAGCTAAATGGGAATTGGGAAGTGGGTGTCACTCAACTTGTTTATAGCAACTGTGTCTATACTTTTGATCATGAGGTGATGACTATTAATATGAGGCGTACAGCTGCTTATCAATGTGAAAAGGGGTGCCGAGTATACATTCCACAGTGGTCAAAGAAAGATCTCTTATCATGTAAAAAGTTTATATATGATTTCTTGAATAAAGCGTGTAAACATATTGTCCAATTTACTCCGCACAATGATGATTATAATTATGTACATCATGTAGTTGAGAAAGATTGGATTGTTGGTTTAAGTCCAAGTTTAAGAAATGATTTAGGCTACCTCGCTAACGCCTTAACAAGCTATGATAATTTTAACGTTAATTACCACATAAGTGGTCATAAACAGTTAATATATCGAGAGGAAGCTTATTATGTAGATCTTATTCCAAGAAATGAGAAGACGTTGGTGAAGAAGATTGTGATTAAGCCAAGAAAGACAAACATGACTCCTGAAACATTATTGAAGAAATTTAATTATCTCCTTCGAGTTGATGGCAAACAAGTGGCAACATTGACTTATATTAAATCATCTAATCATATTGCAATAAGCAAATTAAATGATGATGATCTAGTATTAGTTTGTTCAAAAGATTTTCATCAGTTCTTACGACATCGTTCTGCAGCTGTTCATGGAAAATCTGATATGCAACATTTACCATGTGAAAGGTCAAATCAATTTGATACAGAATGGACCGTATCTTTATACAGAAAGTGTGTAGAGCCTTTAGGTGGTATCTTACATGAAACAAGAGTGTTGATGCCTCGCATTATTACTTCGATTAAATTGGTTGTAGATTATTTAAATGAAGTGATTAATGACCAACATATTTTATTTTCTGAAAAAGAAGGTACTTTGTCTCTCACTATAAGTGGAAAAGGTATTGAACTAATTATGGATAAAACTCTAATGGACATTTTGGGTTTTGATCAAAATATCTTTAAAAGTGGTACTGTAACCAAAGCTAGCGCAGACATGTCGCTATCGCGTCGTATTAACTATTTTCAGATATATTCCAATATTGGTGAAGATGTACGTGTGGGAGATGTTGAAGCTCCATTGCTAGCAATGATACCATACCAGCCAAAAAGCTGCAGTATTTTATCTGAGCATACTTTCAAGAAAGTGCATTATACAAAGCTGAAATCAAACTACATCCCACAAATTGATATTGCCATTTATGACGATGCTGGTGCGTTGATTCCTTTTCATAAAGATGCTGTGACAAGTATCACACTCCATTTCCGAATGAAGAGTTAATGCAAACGTATGCTAATATATTTTTCCAATGTGAATAATATGGAAAGTGAAAATAAGGACTCGTTTCTAATCTACTTGCCCAGTAATGCTTCTATGAATAAATTTCCCAAAAATAAACCATCAGACTATCGAGTAGAATTAAATCGCCCACTGCATTTAGAAGGTGAATGGGAGGTTGGCGTTTCTAGTATTTGCTATGATAGCAATATTCAGAATGTGAATGATTTGGAAGAAATGATATTGACTCCTCGCACCCATGATGGAATAACGATGAATAATGCATTTCAGTTCCCATACAATTTAACATCAGATGGAAAGTGGAACTATGAATGGATTCAGATAAAATCAGATTCTTATGAGCCATTTGGGAATGAGAAAATTATTAAGGCATTCAACAGTGGTAATACTTCCATCATGAAGAATAAAAATCAGAAAGCTTATGAGTTTACTATCTATCATTGGAGTGGGAGACAGTTCCTCCGCTTTCATTCTTTTACTAAAGGTCTTACGCTGAGGTTGGATAGTGAATTCTATCCACATCTTGGTTTTGGTCATGGACTACATCTAACGTCAATTGCTACTGCAAATGTTAAAAAAGTTTATTCAAATCGAATCAACAAATTTCATTATAGATTTAAAATATTTGATGAAGATGTTGTAGAATGCGAAGAACGCATCATTTTGAAAAAGCGTGGTGTTCAACCTTTATCACTTATTGAGTTAGTAAAACGATGGAATGAGACTGTGGGTAAGAAGTATGGAGAGAAAATTATGGCGGACAAAAATAAGTTGGTTATTCAGAAATATAATGACAAACTTACAGTTTATTTCTCTCCAACCTTGCGTCATTTTGTAAGACATTATACGCCTATTATTGGAAGCGGTGTGGTGTATGGTTCTCATGAATATCACACTAAAGCTGATTCAGTTAATGATGAATGGTGGGTGGACATCTATGGTGATCGCATCAAGAAAATTTACCAGTCTTATGAAGAATCTAAAGTTGCTATCAATATAATGCCGCGTCTATATCATACAGTTGAAAGCTTCATTCATGTAGTAAATCCTTATATACAACAGAAGTTGAAGCATGTGATGAAAAGTAAATATGATGCAAAGACACACCACATTTCGTTTTCAATTGAAAATCAACGCGTTGTTCTGAAACTGGGTGATGACATTCAATGTCAATTGAGTAAAAATTTGAAAAAACTCTTTGGCTTTTCAATGCTACAAACTGTGTTTGCTGCTGCGCATACGATTGGTATAGAAACACCAATGACACTTGATAAACATGAACAACACCTTTACATTCAAAGTGATTTGATTTTACCTATTTCTGTTGGCGAGAAAAAAGAATACATTTTACGTGATTTCATTCATGATAAAGACGCTTCATATGGAATAGTCGAGAAGATGTTTGAATCTATTTTCTATCATCCCGTCGTCAAACAAACTATACCTCTATTGCTATCAAAATTACCAATGGTTTACAAGAGTGTATCCATGTGAAAGATACTAAATCCCTCGTAACTTTAGTGTTTCGGAAAACAAAGTGAAGTCATTGTGATATGTTTATTGAAATAAAAATATGTATATGAAAAAGTCTTTTCACAGATATAGGGGGAATGGGCTGACTGTAGGCATATATTCACAAGGAAGAAACGATCTCATGCGATACATAAAACAACCATGTATATCTACAAAAAGCAACATCAAAATACTGAGTTAAAGTTGATTATGTCAATACATCTCCTGAATGTGGGTAGCGTGAGTTTTATTCTTTTGGGTGGAGGTATGTTTGTGTCAGGATGTCCATGTGGAAGAGATGTGTTATGTCCTATCCAACACCTCTTATCCTCCCATGCTGAAAGTGCTCGTTTCTTGAACGTGTACGTTTTCACAGTATGAACTTGAGATTTTAAGATTGTCATATTGACAAACGTTATAGTTTTATTTTTATAGGCCTTCTTATAGGACCGATGTTTCATTTTATGAACAATGGATTTTGATATACCTTTAGCACGCTTAATACTATCTGCACATTCTTTTAGTTTCATGGAATACATTTTAGGACGGAGGAGAATCATTTCATCTATTTCCTTTCCTGCTGTTTCATCCTTAAAACAACCAAGTTTGGCTTTATTCTGTATGGAATAGAGTGGATGAGTGGGATTGTAGTTAGATGTATCGAAATATTTTTCTAATGACTTACCTACTTCATTAAAATTTAAATCTTTTTGAGTGGTAATTCCTAAAAAGAAACTATCTGTATCACCACCCAGCAAGCGAACCTCTTTTACGAGAGGGCATGGTTTTAATATTTTGTAGAAGAGTTGATACATTTCAAGCTTGGAATAATCTAAAACGGCTTGCCCAATATAGATGGGTTTGCACAACTCAACTTCTGATTTAATCATTTTAACACCTACAAGATCCTCATCGATGATGTCTCTATCAATGAAAAGAGGTGATGAGGTCAATTTGTGATATTTTTGTTCATCAACGACTAGTTTGTAATTCATACGTTTTCTAACATCCTCCATGGTCTTTCCGAATAGACTATTATTCTTATATTTATAAAAATCCTTTTCAAAATTATTTTGGGCGAGTGCACGTTTTTGACTGTTACTATCTATGTAGGGTTTGAGGAAGGCTTTCTGTCTAAATTTGATAATGCGGTGAACTGACTTTAGAAGCATGCCCATTTCTAAATAGAATTTTAATATGCAGAAGTGTACGAGATAATTTTTCTTATCATATTGGGTGAGTAAAAGTTTGCGGCATGGTTTGTACCTTGGCTGTCCACACTCTGTTAAGTTATTATGAAATTGTGACATGAATGGTGAAAACATATCTTCAGTCACTTCGCCAGATTCAGGTGCGAGTGGGAAATCAGCAGTTTTATTTTTAATACTATTTGGATAAATCAAATCCACTTCAAAATAATATCCCCAATCACCTTCATCTGGAATATTCAGTATGTTTGAAGGGTTGGAGTAATACTCAAGCTCATTTTGATTTAACCAACTAAACTCGGAATGAGGTAGTGGTTTAGACAGTGAACTGCCATATAAATTATTTTGGTCATAGTACTTTAGGTGGATATGATCATCACCTACTGTTTCAGATTTTATATGATGTTTATTTACAAATGTGAGACCACCGCGTATTCCGCGCTCAAATATATTATACATCTCCGGGTCTTGTAAGAGATGAATGGTCTCACCAGTCATTTTAAAGGCTGATTTAAAGGACATGGCTGGTAGACTGACAAAGTGGATAGGATCTAATTTGTCTTCTTCTAATGCCACTCGTCGAAACTCCTGAAAGACATCAGCCAGCAAAATGACATCTAATTCTAAGTAAGCGATCATATAATCGCCAAACGTTTTACAATTAAATTTTAACCATGCCTCTTGAGCATGTTCATAGTCCTCTACTGGACAATCTTCACCCGTCAAATCGTTTTGAATTTGTCAATGGAAGGAAGGGTTGTTTCATTTAGTTTAGACATTGAGCTAAAATACGCATAAGGAAAGACTCCTTTGCGAGTGATTATTTCATCCGTTAAGTTTGGATAGTGTTTCTTCAAAGTTTGACTATGGGGAAGAAACTTGAGATTACGAACGAGAGAAGCTAGTGACGCTGACATGAATTGAAATGAATCTAAAAATTTTATTTCGAAGAAGACTGTCTTATTTTCTTTAGTTTTATATACTGGTACTTTTGCTGTCATTGCCATGAATTTTTCTCTCGTTTGTGCTATTACATTAAACTGCCACGATTTCATCTGGCTCAACCCTCCTTTTATGAGCATATGACTGTCATAGCCCTTAAAGTTATGAAAAATGACGGTAGTACACGACGTCTCAACCTAAGTGAAAAGTTACATTTGGAGCAGAGTGCGTTTCTAAATTTACCAGTGATGTGATCATGATCACGCACTTTCTTAATTTTATCGTCATCAAACGTTTTATGACATTTAGGACAGGATGTGCAACTTTCAAATTTTTGTTTGTCTTCATCTGACATATGTAGTGACTTACGCTGCAATTGGGAATCATATGATTGTTGAAATTTTTGCAGCTTTATCGAGAAATTCTAGAAATTTTGAAATGCAATCTTCACCTTGCCAAGTATGCATTTTGTTTTGTCTATTCCTAAAGTGGTCATGCCATACTTCATAGCAGGATATGGCTGCTGGCTTGTGGATGATATCATCAATGTAGCATTCTATGTCTGCGTAAATGACACGCAGGGGACTTAATTCGTCACCATTATCCCTATGTGAAAATATTTTATCTTTGGGCATGCGTTCCATTTGTAATTTACCTCGCTTGCACCATTCATAGTGAGTTTCAAATTTATCTTTACTCCAAAATGAGCGGATGCAGCGGTCGCATACAAAATGTTCACCTCTTTTAGAGTGCCCCAAGTGAGTGTACAAGCGAGAGATTTTGGGAATACCACAGTAGTGCCATTCCTCGCTATCATCTTGTTTTACTAATAAGAGGTTGACTACACGTTCATAACAAGTTGAACGTGAATTATAGCGGGCACCCTTCAACCCCTTCTCCCACACGTGAACGACAATTTTAATCTTATTATGTTTTCCGAACGTTTCTACATCTTTGATTTTCATGTTGTTACTATCACAACCTTCAAAGTCTAGTTCATCCTCCCACTGTCTATAGCTATAGGTGCGATCTCGATGCGCGTTGATATCATTATAGTGAAGGATGGATAGGACTGCATATTTGAAACACTGTGATTTACAATCAACATTGATGACAGCTTTCTTATTATACAACGTTTTTGGAAGTTTAAATGTGCCTCGAGCTGCATGACTTTCTAATAGGGAAATTTTGAATATGGCTGAGTCCACACCATCAAAAATGAGAGCGCTGTCGCGTTGATTGAATTTATCTACATTTGATTTTAAACATTGAATGTGAAAATTTAGCCAAGACTCGCAGTCTACAACTTCGGTTGCGGAAGAGGAAGGAACATGAAACTGTATTCTCTCCGTCACTTGACCCGTTTGAAAATCTATTTTAATATATTTTAGTTTAAGGTAGATGAGCGCCTTCATTCTAAAATTGTCTAAATTATTGAAGAGCGCTTCGATAATGTTAGAATTTTGAAGGAGCCACTCAGGAAAATCTACAATTTGAGTATTGGACTCCATGCAGTAGTCGCGTACTAAATTATTATGTGAAACATTAATGAGGGAGATGGTAGAGGTACCGTTGGTGTAGTGATCATTTGCATGCGTGTGTTGAAGTCTGTGCGAAGATCGCTGAAAGTGACTATCAAAAGAAAGAGGGCACAAATCGCAAGGAAAGGAGATGTCATCGTCAGAATCAACTTCACCTCCGGAGATTGACGCCGCTTTGCGTTGACACACACGTTGTTTGATGTGTCGAAGGAGACTGTGCTTCCTTGTAAACATATGTCCGCAGTCGGCACATTCCCACTCGTTGCCTTGCCGCGAGAGTCCTGAGCTGGAACTCACATCACCTGAAAGAGAAATCATTCTTTCATCTCTGTTCAAGCCTCAGTGTATTGTTACAACCTACCTTGACTCAATAACTCTAAACTTTCCTCGAGAAGAGAGGGCGTTGGTGATGAAGTTGATGCCTGAAATTGAGGAAGATGCTATTAGTCACACGTTTGAGGGAGATGAGAGAGGAAATTTTCAACTTACCATTTGAACGAAATTATGTTTAAGCTTGATACTCCACATCAACAAGATAGAGACTTCCACTCAAATTTGGGAATTCACTAAAGAGCATTCACTTGTACGCCTCAAATGAATAACAGATTCGTCAGAGAACAGGTTCACTTATGCGTCTCAAAGAACAGAGTGAAATGATACGGATGTCATTTGCTCTTACATATATACTTTCATTCTCATGAACATTCATTCATTGGATGTTTGTGCCATTCTGATTGGCTTGCTTGTGTATACTTAAGAATTAGAAAACATTTCAAAGTCATTATTCACAGTCAACATGACAAGCCCTTCCGACAACACAAACACAAAATTCTCCTTCTCCATGCTCAACACCAAAGGCGCTCGTTACACCAAATGCACCAAGAAAGGCGAAGGTGGAGAAGGTGTACCGACTGTACAATATAAGGAAAGATTGTCATACCCAGCGATGAGGAAGAGGAGGTGGATAGTGTAATGGTGAGAAGGAGTGTCCCGACTTAAACAGGTCGTGAGGTGAATTGGATGTATCTCCATGGTTCGGCAGTACGATACTGTCGATGTGATGGAGATCACCAGCACGAAATTCCTCCAACCAATTATGGGAGTGGGGACTACCGAAGCCCTAACTCCCAGCCACGACTATGGCAGAGTGGAGTATGGGGGATTGATAAAGTGAGGCTCGGGCAGCAGTGGAAGAAACGATTAAAGCAACTGAACGTTTTTTGTTATCTATGTGAAGAACAAGACTCTGGGACGATATAGCGACGATAAGACCTTTGAAATACATGCCATAATAAATTTTTATTTGTATTATCTTTGCTTTTCCATACTGACGTACTTGAATGGGGCTTCAGTGATGATTTAACCATGTATACATTTTCATTTGGAAATAGTAGCAGCCGGCGCTTAGTCTAACTTGTAAATCTTAAAACATTCATATGGACGATGATGAAGATGAAATAGTGTCAAATAAAATTAAGATAGCTTACACTTCTGATACAGGATAGCAATCGACTGCGATCCATGTGTAAAGAGCTTGTTAGACTACGGATGGGTTTAAGTGGATGATTTTAACCATGTAAACACCACTTTTTCATATTGGAAATAGTAGCACGCTTAGTCAACACTACTAGACATAAAACTTCGTAAATCTTAAACATTTCATATGGCACGATGATGATAGATGAAGAATAGTGTCAAATAAAATTAAGATTAGCTTACACTATCTAGATACAGGGATAGCAATCACGGAAGACGACTGCGATCCATTGTGTAAAAAGAGCTTGTTAGACTAACGGATAAACGGTTTTAAGTGGATGATTTAACCATGTATACAAAAGCTTTTTCATTTGGAAATAGTAGCCTGCAACCTTAGTCTAACTTTGAAATCTTAAAACATATCATATGGACCTGATGATGATAGATAGAAAATCAAAAGTGTCAAATAAAATTAAGATAGCGTACACTTCTGATACAGGGATAGCAATCGACTGCGATCCATGTGTAAAGAGCTTGTTAGACTACGGAAGAGAGAAGTGTGTTATGTTGCGTGTGGCGCGTGAGTGTCCTCCCATTTCATTCCATTCATTATTTTTCTTTCCCCTCTGCAATTCCATATCCGAGGATATGTGCGGGCTTGGGACCGCTTTAAGCTGCATTAGAAGGTTGGCCCTTAAAAGAAGCCCACTGGTCGTTCTCCGTCCACAGACACTCCTCTCACTTCTTCTGCAAAAACTCTGAAAGAAAAAAATAGGAGATTAGATACTACAAAAATGATCATGTTGAGGAAGCTTACTGGAACTTTCTTACCGAACTTTTCGGACGACGAAGTCTTCAAGCTGCCGGTAACGTCCATACTCTGTGAACATCGACTCCGTCGCCCTCATAAACTCCCTGTGTTATCGTTGATCATCCCGTGATGGTTGGGCGCGCACACATTGTTCTCAAAGACGAGAAGATAGAGACTTCATACACTCTCCTCTTTTTATTCGACACTTCAACCCTCATCACAGATCCGCTCCACTCACCCGTCACCTATTAAATAACCTTCCACCTCCTCCGCTCCTTCACCACGCACTCGCCATACCAGCTAAAGCAAAATAAAACAATGAACTAAAACAGAAACAGACCAAAAAGACAAATAAATAACTAAGAACAAAAAAAAAAAGACATAAAGAAAACACACAATAAAAATCAAAACAAACATCAAAACAAAAAATAACTTAAGAAAAAAAAAAAAATCAAAACAAAAAAAAAAACCAAATATAAATAATAAAAAACCAAGAAAAATCCAAAAATCATCAAAACACCATCAAATCATCGCCCCCCATCACATCCCACCCCCCCACAACCACCCACCCACCCAACCCCCCCCCCCCCTCCGCCTCCCCACCCCCCCCCCCCCCACCCCAAACCCCCCCCCCCCCCCCCCCCCCCCCCCCTCCCAACCCCCACCCACCCCCCCCCCCCCCCCCCCCCCCCCACCCCCCCCCCCCTACCCAACCCCCCCACCTCAACACCACCCCCCCCCCCCCACACTCCCCCCCGCCCCCCCCACCCCCTCCCCCCCCCACCCCCACCAAAACCCCCAAACCCCCACCCCCCCACCCCACCCCCCACCCCCCCCTAACCCCCCCCTCCCCCCCCCCCCCCCCCCCCCCCCCCCCCCCCCCACCCCCCCCCCCCCCCCCCCCCCCCCCCCCCCCCCCCCCCCCCCCCCCCACCCCCCCCCCCCCCCCCCCACCCACCCCCCCCCCCAGGGTGCCCACATTCCTGCCCACCCAAAAACACCCCCCCCCCCCCCCCCCCCCCCCAAACCCCCCCCCCCCCACCCCCACCCACCCCCCCCCCCCCCCCCCAACCCCCACCCACCCCCCCCCCCCCCCCCCCACCCCCCCCCCCCCCCCCACCCCCCCCCCCCCCACCCCATACCCAACCACCCCCCCCCCACCCCCCCCCCCCACCACCCCCTTAACCCACACCCCCCCCCAGCCCCCCCCCCCCCCCCCCCCCCCCCCCACCACCCCCCCCCCTTCCCCCCCCCCCCCCCCCCCCACCCCCCCCCCCCACCACCCCCCCCCACCCCCCCCCCCCCCCACCCCCCCCCCCCCCCCCCACCCCCCCCCCCACCCCCCCACCCCCCCACACCCCCCTCCCACCGCCACCCCCCCCCCACCCCCCACAACCCCCCCACCCCCCCCCCACCCCCCCACCCCCCCCAACACCCACCACACCCCCCCCCCACCACCCCACCACCCCCCCCCACCCCACCCCCCATCCCACCCAACCCCCACCCACCAACCAACCCCCCCCACCCCCCCAACCACCCCCACCCTCCCCCCCCCACCACCCCCAACCCACCCCCACCCCAAAACCGTCCCCCCACCCCCACCACCTCCACCCCCCAACCCAACCCCCAACCCCCCACCCACCCCCCCCCCCCCCCCCCCCACCCCCCCCCATTCCCCCCCCCCCCCCCACCCCCCCAACCACACCCCCCCCCCCCCCCCACCCCCCCCCCCCCCCCCCCCCCCCCCCCCACCACCCCCCCACACCCACCCCCCCCCCCCCCCCCCACCCCCCCCCCAAACCACCCCCCCCCCCCCCAACACCCCACACCCCCCCCCCCCAACACCACCACACCACCACCCCACCCCGCACCACCACCCCCCCCCCACCACCCCCCCCCCCCCCACCCCCCCCCAACCCCCGCCCCCACCCCCCCCCCACCCACCCCCCCCCCCCACCCCCCCATCCACCCCCCCCCCCCCACCCCCTCCCCCCCCACCCCCCCCCCCCCCCCCCCCCCCCCCCCCCCCCCCAACCCCCCCCACCCCCCCCCCCCCCCACCCCCCCCCCCCCCCCCCCCCCCCCCCCCCCCCACACCCCCCCACCCCCCCCCCCCCCCCCCCCCCCCCCCCCCACCCCACCCCCCCCCAGTCGCCCCCACCCCCGGGGCCCACCAACCCCCCACCCCCCCCCCCCCCCACCCCCCCCCACCCCCCCCCCCCCACCCCCCCCCCCCCCCCCCCCCCCCCCCCCCCCCATCCCCCCCCCCCCCCCCCCCCCCCACCCCCCAGCCCCCCCCCCCCCCCCCCACCCCCCCCCCCCCCCACCCCCCCCCCCAGCCACACCCCCCCCCCCCCCTCCCCCCCCCCCCACCCCCCCCCCCCCACCGCCACCCCCCCCCACCCCCCCCCCCCCCCCCCCCCACCCCCCCCACCACACCCCCCCCCCCCCCCCCACAACCCCCCCCCCCCCCCCACCCCCCCCCCCCCCCCCCCCCCTCCCCCCACCCCCCCCCCCCCCCCCCCCCCCCCCCCCCCACCCCCCCCCCCCACCCACCCCCCCCCCCCTACCCCCCCCCCCAAACCCGTCTCGACAACTGAGAACAACAACCCCCCCAGGCAACAGAACATCGAATCGAAAACTTCGGAAAAAAAATACTAATTCCCATCACTCGAACTCCCCCCCTCACTACAATCGCCTTCCTCACCACTTTCTCCCCAATCACGTCCTGAATCGTTGCCACCGCCTTTCTCACCTCTTCCCTTTCCACAACTCTCCCTCAAACCATGCCTTGAACCCCTTCTCT
>CAJQUW010006293.1:0-29402 GCA_907163375.1 Prostheceraeus crozeri | reverse complement strand
TTTGCTTAGTAACTCGGCCTGATCCAACTTGTCTTGACTTCCTACGCTTCTTCCGAACTGTACGTCTCGTCTTTGTTAAATCATCTAATGCGTCTATGGCAGATTGCTGCGCGCGCATTTTATAGATTCACCGATATCCTCACTTGAAGCGCATCAGCTGCAACATTTGCACCAAAATCTAAAGCCCTGCTTCCAACACGCTTCATGATTGGTACGCCATACTTTTTGAGTGTTGGAAGAACCATAGTCTTAGTGCACCAAATATGCCTCCTCCAACTTGTCGTCTACCTCCAACGAACACGGGATAACCGCTCTGATATGATGGTCTACTGTAAATGCCTGTCATTATGACTATTGAATAACTATGGAAGTCACAATAGCGTAAAGCCTTATTCTCGTGACCTAATATGTAGGGTCAAAACAGTAACACCACCACAGAACGGTACTACTTCTCCTGCGTCATCATGAATTGATATGTCAATTCTATTGATGAAATTTCGGCTGATTGGTAGATACATTGTGTTAAAAAATTCTCGATTGATTAGTTGCTTCCTTACGGATGAGAGAGGAAATGTGCGCAGAAGTGGGGCCTCAATGTCGCCAACCCTTGTATATTCAATAATGTTACAATAGACGTATAAGTTACTTATATCACGCTCTAGTGATGGGACTGTATCGCCTATTGATGTGCCTTCATAAATAGTTGATTTTGAGAATCCCAATGTGGTCGTTAACACGCTATCCAGCTTGATAAGAGAGTTCTTCCCTACCTTTAGAATCATTCGTTTCTTATGTGGGTCATAAGAAAAGTGATATTCATCTGCATCAAGGTAATCTACAGCAAACTCATTTAACTTTGTACACAATTCAGATGGCGTTTTCAAGCTTTCAATGTTCAAATTAACTCTTTTTACAAGCTCACTGGAAGTAGACAATTCATCACCCGATATGTCTTCGCTGTATACGTGGATATCCCATGAAGCATTTGTTGATGCTTTGAGTTTAGAAGAGGACAATTGAACCTTGAATGTATCATTTAATTCTGTCAACCAAGGTGCGCTTTCAAGGCCCTTAAACATCCCAATCATTTCAGATCCAAATTCAATAACAGCGGACTCAGACTTTTCCAATGGTGTCTTTTTAGTAAAAACAATAAATTCTGCCTCCGTTTCAACAGTAAATAAAGTTACTTTCTCTTTCTTATATTCACAAGTCATTAACGTTTCTGGCACTGATCCTTGAAACTTTCTTGCAAAGTCTTCAACACTTCTAATGACCTCAAATTTATTTTTTACTCGGATGCTCCTTTTTTGTAATGCATACAATGGCACAATTCTACATTGAAAATCAGTGACTTTCCTCTCCGAATTCCTCCCACGTCCATTGTACCAATACCTTGATGAGAAAGTTGTTCTGGAATACCCAAAAGTATGACTCAAATCCTTACCTAATACAAGAAGAACATGCTTCCCTTCCTTCATCAATTTTGTTGACCCCTTTATGACTGGTTTGTAGAATTTATTCAAAGTCAGCTTGAAGAGATCATTTATTCGTTCAAACATTCTACCGATTTCCTTTTCTGTATCTTGCAAGCTCATTGTGGGAACCTTAGAATCAAAAGTTGACGTTGCAAATGCCTTTTGAATTTTAATCATGTTTTGGACAGATGGTAAAGATGTTGAAAAAGGATGTAAAGTTAGATGATGAAAAGCCCATGTACCATGTAGACTATTTTGAAATATGCGAAAGCAATCATCCTTCTCTCGCACTTCTTTATGTAATTCAAAATAGTTGCTCTTTAGCAAACTGATATCGTTGTAATAAGTAATTTCAGTTAGTGCAACTTCATGGGGTCCATGCAGAGTAATTGGATTAGCGAATTCAACAGAGTATAGAGATGGTTTGTTACTTGGGAATATCTTGGGGTTGCTATTGCTTGGAAGAATGATATTGAAGTTAGTAGACATGTTAAAGTCATATATGGAAGAAGTCACATGCTATATTAGCTTAAAAGTTACGAGTGTCTCCCATCTCCACATTTTGTAGATCCTGGTGCGTTATCCAGCTATTGAATGAATCAGGATATCCTTTCCATTTAACTAGATATTTCCTTTGATTGCCATGACCTTTCCTCCTAATTATTTTATCAATCATATACACCTCTTCACTTCTGTCTACTACTTGCAATTCATAAGAGTAAAATTTTCCTTCAATTGGATTGCCATGGTAATCTATTAATTTATACATGGTGGGTCTAAATTTTGTATTTACTTCATCCACAAAAAACTCTTCTTCAGTCCAATTAGGTAGATACCCCTTCTCAAATGTAGACTTAACCTTTGAAATCCGAACTCTATCACCAACATTAATTTTCTTTTCATTGGAAATGTTTTTCGCTTTCTTATCATACAATCGAAGCCATACATCCATCGCATTATCTGGGGTAACATCAACTGGTTTCATCTTAATGATTCGATGGTAGCTTTCATTGTAATTCTTAACAAATTTCTGCAGCTCACCTACCCAAACATGTGTATTTTTTGCAGTGAAATAGCGCCATATTTTTGTCTTCAGTGTGCGATTGAACCTCTCAACCATGGCAGCTTTATAAGCACTTTTGACACTAAACAATTCCACATTATGACTTTTAAGGAGACTTCGAACATGAGAGTTTTCGAATTCCTTCCCTTGATCGGTCTGTATTCTTTGCGGAACACGCCCCTCATCGAAAATGCTCTGAAAAGCCGCTTCAACTTCTGGTCCTCGTTTAGATTTCAGCGCACGTGCCCAAGCATAGCGAGATAAAATATCTATTACGGTTAAGATGTATTTATAGCCATCATTGTACTGTGATATCTGTTGCATGTCAGCCAAGTCCGCTTGCCATTGACTATCTATATTGTTAACAACATATTTTCTTGTTGGAAACCGCTTTCTCGCATTTTTGTGAAGAGTGTAAGTCGGTTGACTCCTCAACCACTTCTTGACTTTCTCTATTCCCACACCTGCTGCACGAGCTAGAACTCCGGACGACTGAAACTTGCGGGATGATTTAAGTCGTAATAAATCTTTCTGAGTTTCACTGCTGTACTCATCGTCTTTGTTCTGATTTGCACGCGTATTACTCGCACAGCAACTGCTAACACAATTGATATCAAGCTCTATGCCCTCTTCTGCTTTACCTTCGAGCGCAGATTTCAAACAACAGCAAAATTTTTGTAACGACATGATATGAGGGAGGCAAGGCTTAATTCATATTTGCTTAATATTTACTATACTCCTTCGCAACACGCATTGAGCGCCTAGTAGCTCTTTTTGGCTGCAGATCATCGGGATCTGCAAGCTCTCGCTTGACCGCCATCGTGGGTGTTTTACTCTTTGATCCATCTTGTAAGTGACCCTTATCCAATTCATTCACAGTCGGTCCTCCAATAATATTGTGAGGTACATTTTGATCAGATAAAATTTTCTGAAAATATGACCACCCTTGTGGTGCACCTAGTTTTCGCCTTACATCTCTGACAGCATATTGTAGAAGGTCATCTATGTGACTATTTCTAATAACATCACCAGTTGTTTCATCTATTATCTCCCCTCTCTCATTGATCTTCACATGTGGATCAATGAAGTCAAATAATCGCTCAGCGCGCACACGATATGGTCGAGGTGTTGACAAGGTTATAAATCGTCGCAACTTGTCACGAATCTGTCGCCTCTCGTCAATGTTTTCAGCTGCTAACTGCATTCGTCGATAGGGATCCTTAATCTTCTGAATTTCCATATCCTTTTGTGTTAGTTCCTTAAGTTGATTCGTAATAGGTTGATCTATATTTTTGACTTCCTGTGCACTTTGTAATGTAGTCGATTGTACATACTCCTCTTGAGGAATGACTACCATCTTTGAATACGACATGTTTGAAAATAATAAGGCAACAGAGTACATTGCTTAAAACTAACTGTGAACCGAGAAAACTGTCATTGGTTCAGCGGAATTAGGTATGATATTTGTTCGAAATCGAAGTCGTTCCGGACATTCCTGGGTTAGATCAATAAATAGATAACCATGTGGTTTCTTTGTTACATCTTCATATATTTTTGAAAGTACTTTAGGTTGTTGAGGTAATATCTGTCTACTGAGATGATGTATCTGACTGCTATCTCTTGGATTTTTAAATATTGCCAAATAATGTGTATTCAAACTTCTAGTTCTTTGCTCTTTCCCTCCATCGAAGATGTTTTGGGTGATGTAGATAATAAAAGCTTCCCTATGATGTGCAGTTTGAATGAACATTTCAGTTACATCCTTTGAAGATTTGCTTTCTCGTAATAGATCATCTAATACTAGTAAGTCACCTGCTTTGATATCCTCAGTTGATGGCAACCCTTGCTTCACCTCATAACCTTTCTGACGAAGTGCAGAATGTAGTTGTGGTTGAAATATTCCATAATACCATTTGACTCTCTTAATTTCCTTGTTAAACATTTCATTTCTATATTGTAGCAATTCAGTTACAAATGTAGTTTTACCGGACTGACTTGGTCCAGCGACACACATTGTGCGATCAGTGAATAGACGAAAATCTGTCATCTTATGATTCCATTAACATTAAACTCATCATCCCGCTAATTTTGCTTAGAACAACAAAAACAGACACATGTTCCAGATCAAGTTTATTTACATTCAGAATAGAAACTTTCAAGTTACATTTACAAATTAAAACATTTGTGTTTCCTCATCACAATTAGGATTATAGAAAGTTTTCAAGTCAGCATCTTGGCGCTTCAACTTCAATTTAGGATTCCCATCTTTAGATTTCCGCCCTCGCTTTTTACTCTCTTCCTTCCCATCACTTGAAGCAGTCTTATCAATGTTAATTAAACATTTATCAATTGGTAGTGGTTCATAGACTAGTTGAAGAACCTTCATTTGTAAAGATGCGACTTTACCAGTCGAACCATGTGAACCAATATAAATTCCGGTAACGTGCACTAAGCCCATATAGCGGCCCCGTTTGAGATCCTCACATTCCATCGCGTTTGTAAAGAGATCGAATGCTTGAAAATGATCCGATAGTTTTAAAAACAGTGTATCGAATTCCGGCAATTCCTTATAACCAACTCCTTCCTCTAATGCCTTTCTCCAATGAGTGGGAGCACTTTCAGGCAACTCAATACATTCTTTCGCGAAAGAGTCAATAGTTTTAAGAATCACCTGTTGCCATTTTGGAAAAGTCACTCGCATTTGTCTCATATTGCTATACCCTGATGTAGACATACCATTACTGTGGAAGAATGGAACTTGAAGATAAAAGCCATCATCACCATAATTCAAGGTTTGAAAGTAGAACGTATTTCCAATCCCTTGCACCTTTCGTGTCGGACGAAGCTTCAAGAGATCTTGCTCAAAAGCGTCACCTTCCTCTCTGATTGTATACATTTTCTGAGTCATGTTTCAACAAGTACTAATTCGGAGCTTTCAACCAGCGCAAATGAATTGTCACTTGAAAGTGGTAAAATATCATTAAAGCGTCTTCCTTATATACACCTATATATGACTCATCAATCAAAGTGATGACGTGTCACTTTATGATTCGCTAACCTTATATTAACATTGCAGCAGTTGCTGCAATCCTTCCAAGCGGACTATTGATTACACCATTAATACTGTTTCCAATATCATTTAACATACTTAGAAACCCACCACCACCGCGCTGAATTAAGTTTCGCCTTTTCTTATCACTACTCCTTGGATTTGAAAACTTTTTTATGCTATTCAAAGAGCCAGCATTCAACAGAGGCTTGTAAATAGGTAGACATTTGTGTATTGCAAAAGCTAAATCACGAATGAAATCATCACTTGAATTTTGAATCAATTTACACTTCTTCTTATTATCATGTATCCTGTTTAACTTTCGCAACGCCTTTTTAAACTGACTTGAAGGTTTGAAGGACCGTTTCGATTGACGAGAAGATGCCTTCCGTTTTACAGACATTTTTATTCTAATATGGAAATAGATAATACAATTACAATTTTTGCTTAGTACTTACAACATTATATACAAAAGTTTACAAGCATTCACACAGAGTTTGTTGCTGGTACTTATAAAATTACATAAAACACTTAACAAGTTGTAGAGGGAAACTGATATACACTCACATCGGCTAGAGTCTGATTTGTAGCAGTTATGAGCTGCTCAATGTCTTTCATTAGATGTTTTGAAATTGGACAGCACATACAGCAGGGCTTTGAATGGAAAGTCTTTAAAATATTGGCATAGTATGCCCGCAAACTGATTACCTCAGAATGTCCTTGAGCAGCCACATTGATGCTTACTGATGGCGGTCCACTGAACAAGTCCAGTTTGCATTTGTCACCCTTCTCGTCATAGTAGCTGGAGGTGATAATGTCATGGAGACATGTGTTGAGTACCGTTGGATACTGGTGCACCAACAGCGAGAGTATTCCGGTACAATCTCCGTTTGAGCTAGTGGGCGAAATACTTCATTGAGCCAAAATCTTGCAACTCGTGTAAGAGCGTTGTTCACGACTCTCATTAGCATTCTCTGCACCACAACGTCCTCTCCGCAGTGGAAATACTTCACTATTTCCTCCATCAGATCCACCAAATCCGCTTTATAGCCAGTTATATTCACGGCAGAATAAAATATATTGCCAGTGAAGAGTTGACTTCGGTAAATTATTGAAATGGGAATGTTGGTAGTGAACGACATGCTGATTGACATTGTATTAGCCTCAAATTATGCTTGAAATAGAACGGTACAATGTCCTCCTTATATAGAAAAGTCACACAAAGACACAATAGTGACCAATCACAGACCTGCATGATGACTCATCATGCACGATATACAGTGACTGTTGAAGATATTTCTTCATCACAAAGGGGACAAGATGAAGTTTCAAGGGGTACATAACATGTAGAACACATAACGCTATGAGAACATGGCAAAAAGAGAAGGGATCGTTCCTGTTTGAAACATTTAACGCAGTTCCGTTCACATAATAATTTAAATGTCTCTTGTTCTAATTTCCTTCTGAAGTCACTTTTATTGGGAGAACTTTTTATTAAAACACTGTCAGATGTCTCCTTCTTTCCATATCGTTCCAATTTGATCCTCCTAATTTCACTATCATTGCAGTGTAGCATGGAGAAATCCTCTATCCACCTACGATCCAAATTGTGATTCATGGCATGCTCATCTAGATCCATTAGTCGATCAACTAAATCACCAGCGTTGATATTTTCACTGAGATTTGTTACAGTTTCTATGGCTTTGAACGAATATCCAAGGTCTCTTGCGACAACCCACGACGTTGGGATACTAGTCATCATTATGTATGTCATCAAAAAACTAACTCATATTTATAGCATAGTTTGTCTACGTAAAAGGAAAATCAATGTGTCATCTTGATTACAATGGTTGCAATAGTCACAATAGTCGCAATTGAGCAAACCCATTCAAAATCAAACAACGGACGTCTATCGGTACGTACCCAAGTGCTCAGAACCAAACCACACAAGTTCGATCATAGACGTTCCGAAACACAGTGTACTCAACTGAGTGTACCAAACACATGTACCTATCCAGTAAAACAGATCTCATACAAGTTCCTATTCATAACACTGAATTATACATGTACCTATCCATGTGCCTATCGATAACTAAATTATACATGTACCTATCCATGTACCTATCGATAACTAAATTATACATGTACCTATCCATGTACCTATCCATGTTCCTATTGATAACACTAAATTTTACATGTACCTATCCATGTACCTATCCGTCGCAAGTAGGGCACAGTTTTCACTACTGTTGCTTCCTATATGATATTACAAAAATGTTATGAGATTTTTAAGCTGGCGCCGAATAGGACCCTATGTTCGCATTGACGTGTATTCTTATGCCGCATCTTTATGTATACAAGTTTAAAGGGGAAATTCATTAGACTTTACGAATATTTGACATTTGTTTATTTTGATTTTTTTATTTAGGGGTCGTGCACATATTGCGTGATACGTAAGGGGGAGGGGGATTCAACGGATATATATCACGCGGCATCACATGGGGAAGGGGGACATCACATGGGGGTACACAGACAACATCACGTGATATACTACAAGCTTATACTGTTCTTTCAAATAAAATGCATTATCAATTAGAAGTTGTTATTTTGACGAAAATAAATGTTACTGATAGTCTACCTTGAAGCATCTAAAAGCAGAAATCGATCGAATGTTTGGCAAAAAAACATGCGGTTTGAATGCAAAATAACGTCACATGCCTGGCTGAGTGACGTCATATTCAAGAGTCAATCGTTTTCTCCCATTGAAGCAATGGGCTTGCATGGCCTTCTGTTGATCAGCTGCTGACTTCAGTGAAGTGTCTTTCTCCCTTCTTCCATAGACAAAAGATTATTGAATAGACGCGCGCCCATTTGAGATAGATTCTGATTGGCTGGTCGCATTTCAAACTCTGTATCTAAATGCGTCGCTTTTCCTGTAATCGAAAACACAGTTGTAATTTACCATGTTATGCGGAGACAGTGTCTCGTAATATAAGTTCACTCACAATAAACCAATGTAGAAATGAATAGGAATTGATGTTTTTACTTCTTAATTCACATGTAGCCTACAAGTTGTTCTATCTTCAACCGATCTCCAGCTGGATATTTGATTGTAGATTCAAAAACAAGTAGAAAGTACAGTATAGGCTATATTCAACAAAATTCAAATAAATGTATAGAATAGATAATGGAATTTTGTTTTTGGGGGTAGACCAGAATATCACGTAATATGGGAGGGGGTTCACAGGATATATCACGCCGCATCACAAGGGGGAGAACCGGTTGAAATTTCGTAAATTTTGTATCACGTAATATGTGCACGACCCCTTAGGGCAACCACTTAAGATAGAAAAGCTTTGGCATCTACACTTAAATCAGTAGAAAATAGATGCTTACACATAGCACCAAAGTAGTGACTTATAAACAATTTTTATCAAATATGTTTGCATACTCTTTGAAATCCTCAATGCCTATAGAATTTAAGAGACAAACATAATTATGCAGTGGTGATCCGTGATATAGTGGTTATCAGCGATGAGTTGGGGGGGGGAGCTCTGTTTGTTCAGCAAATGCTGTTTTTGCAAACACAATGTAGATGGAATCATTAAATATTGAATTGCATTCTCAGTTGAAGAAATGGGAACGGACGAGAATAGTTTCCATTTCATCCAATATCAGAAATCATCACCACGTCCAGGTCACATCATTCAGCATCAACACAGCTCCGCTTCATATACTAATTGCACATCTTAAATTTACTCGGATATGGTTGCGCATCATACAAGATTTGAGGCTGAGAGAGGTAATATACAGCAGGGATGGAACCGGCCTGGGCCGGTTTTTCTTATTGAAAGCAAAATAAAATTGAAAGAGTTTTCGCGATGAGCGTACATGGCAAATCTACATGCACGAGTACATACTCGCACCTGTAATTGTATAATTACAATTCAATTTATTACAATGCACGCGCGACCTCTCTGATATGTAGTACGATATGTTCATATGTACGTAGGCTACATATTATAAGCAAAGGTAGACAAAACTTAATTTTTCAGATCCCCATCCGCAAAGTCCGAAATCTGTAATTCGCATCTAATCCTCATCCGCAACAATTCTACATTTTCTATCCGCATCCGCACCGAATCCGCAATACTAGAAGTCTTCGCATTATTCTGCAACTCGTTCAGATTAACTTAAAAGGAAAAATTGTGTTTTTGTGGATTTTACATCTATAGGCCTATCCTTTAGGCTGTAACGGTCAATAAACTAACAGATAGTTTTGCCTGGGTTCAGCCATGCAAAACTACGAATAGTAGGCTTATAGAATAGCTGTTATGTATAAGGCCTACTAGCAATGTAGCCTAAACCACTGTCTTTATGGACCGGTTTTCAGCGGATGATTTGTTTTTAATTGTCCATAAACGAGCCCATTTAAGCAATTTGAGTCATTAATACTCGCATAGAGGCCAGGACTTAACTGCGACTATCAATGAACTGAAGTATATGTGCATATTTGTTAGATATCAATAATGAGAGTGATAATTTGTAATTCAGTGTAAAGATTTCAAATGATGTAGCATTTGATTTCCAAAACATTTTTGACTTAGGATTTCTTTATATTACAATTGACAAGGCCAGATCGGTGAAATATATATTGACAAATTACATTAACTTTTGTGCGTAGAAAGACTAAAAAATAACATTATTTCAATAATTTCAACCTATAAACAGCAACAAATTATATCAAAGTTTTTCTTTACCAAATCAATAGAAATAACAAAAAATTACCCGGAACTCTAAACTCGAAAACTATGTAAGAGAGCTTTCCGTATTATCCATGGTTTTAAGATCAGATCTTGTGATCAGTGCTCCATGTTTAGCGTTAATGAACGCAGAAATACCCTCGCTCTACGAATCTCCTGTCAAACTTTCAACACAACCCGAATCATGTTTTACATAATCTCATTCCTCCTCAATCTCAACGAAGCAGAAGACTGATTCTGCAGCAAGTGAAAACGGTACGAAGACGAAACGGATTTGTGTCATCATGCTCGATTATGTTTAATAAATCAACTTGACTTTCAATTGTACCATTGCTTAACTTGTAGCATGCCTTCACGATCTTTGTAATCCTTGTAAATCTCCCCGATTCTTATTGGAGATTTTTGCATAGAAGACGACCAAGAGAGACCTGGGAGGATGAATTCCACAATATCAGCGACGTAGGCGCGGGTAGCCATTGATTACACCGAGTTGGCAACGTTTGTTAAGTCACTGTATATTTGATATATCACTGCATATATGTACATATCAACATAAAGGATAATGAAAATATAATTAATTATTCAATTGCCATCTGTAGATATAAGTGATCGATAGTTGCACTGTAATTTACCCTTTCTAAATCAATTTTGTGTGAGCACTTAGTTTGATTATCACCTGAAAAATGCAGGATTAGGGCAAATCAGTCGTTCATTAGGGATGTGAATTTAGATCGTGCGGGATCGGAACGGGTACATGCTTTATCACAACTCAGTAGGTGTGAGTGAGCGGAAGCCAGATGTTTGATGTTCCCTATTCGATTGACGATGATAGTGTTTGGATGATCATTATTGATAATGTTGAAGGGCAAGAGATTTTCTTTGATGTATTGCTGCATCATTGATAAGTCAAACATCGCTATCCATTCATAAATTGTTCCTTATAATCATCGAAAGATTTGATGACTGTCTTATCCTGAAAATGAAATTGTACTTGAGAACATTCCTTGCTGTAATATAGCGCTACACTTTTATCATTTCTCGGTGTTCTACAAAAACGTGACAATAATCGTCGATATTTTGCGAGACTCGAAAAAAACCTCTGTTGAGAACAAACGGCTTCTGATAGTCAATCATTAACTAGCTGTTGTGTGGTGATGAATTTCTGTCGGGAATGTCAACATGCTCTATGATTATTCGGATAATTCTCTTCCAATTTGTTTGCTGAAATTTGACAACTATGTCATCCCGTGGCACAATATAATCCCTCTTGTTCTTTCACACGTTTAATTATTCATTTCACACACTATAACATTACTCCGAGACTGGTTCATTTACCTTGATCCCAGATTTGTTAACCCATCAAAGTTGGTGGCAGTGTGCCATCAAGACTCATCCATGAAGCGTCTGAGGAATTCAAAGTTTTATCACACTTTAAAGTGTCCTTCTGATAAATTTCTACAGCGTTCGCGCATCGTATTTCTCCGACAGATTGCTTACAAATTAAAGATGAGGTACAGGTCGAACTGAAAGTCAACCCGAACCCGAGGTCGTGTTGGGTCCAGACATTTTACCCAAACCCGATAGGAAAATACCAGAACCCGACCCGACCAGATCCGAAAACCATTCATAATATTATGCCAATACTCGCATGACCTGAAAGTCTTCGCATTACAGGAATCCTGGTAATTTTAGAGTTGTATAAAAGTTCATCCGAGATTCAAATCGATCTATATAAACAACGTAGATAGGCCTAGTCTTCAGGAAGGGTCATCAGTCAGATTTAATTGTACTCTTCTCTAGGAGTAAGGGCTTCATCGACTAATTCGATAGAATAGAAATGATGACAAAGGCGCAAAAATGTGAGAACAATTTTAAAGAGATATTCAATGAAATAATTACAAATCATTATGAAGCAATGAAGACGCATACCATACCTAAGATATTAGTTTTTAGAAAAGTTATCTATTTTCTGCTGCATTAACTAAGTAAAGATACATACATGTATGTTCATAGCCTTATCATGGCAGTGAAATATCACTTTAATTTCATTTCGATATTGAATTAAGTTAGCATAATCCATCTTGTGATATGAGACATTTACATCAGAGGAAAGTAAATAAAGACAAAACTATATTGTCTATAACCTTGGTACTAATCAGCATAAACCATACATTGACGAAGACGGTAGACCAGGGCTTTTAAGGCATTTCCACTGGTAACCATTCACTCGAGAGGGCACTTCAGGACTATACCCTGAAGACAGCATTTCTCTTAGAGCACTGTCGCTCACATTGAAGTTCACTTTGATAACCTTTGTCCCACGCATCCCAGGGTGCGTCTCCAACACCACAAGGCTCCAATCTTTTAAACCTGTAAAGCTATGTGCTAAGTAACACAATAAACTACACATTAGCATTGTGAAACAAGAATTTATGTCCACAAGCCTGCTCTTCTATTCTTGATTATCCAGCATGTATGTTATTTCTTTCTTATTAATTACGGTATACATTAGGTTGTAAGTAAACTGGCAAACTCGGGTCTTTATTCGACCATGTTTCTAAAATAAGCTTCTTTAATATTTTGCTGCGTATTCTCTTGCAATAATTTGACAATTCCTTTAAAGAAAATATTTTTTTGATAAATAATGAGTTCAAATATTCTAATAAGTTCACGTTATTAGTCTGCCGCATCAAGGATCATCAATCAGCATTCCTTGAAACGGTTCGACCACTCAAAAACAGTTTTTTAAGATGATGGGTGCTCTATTTCTGCTTCGAGCAATTATTGGTAAATTTCGGTTGCTGTTTGACTACGCTTGAATTTAATGAGGTAGTAAGCTAACATGGTTTCGCTTAACTAGATCATTGTGAAAGTGATTGCAAGCAGACTAAGCATTTGAATTTACACAAGCCGCACCCTTGATCATTGCGTACCCTACGAGCTCACAATGGGCTGTATTTTGCAATTCAAAATTAAAAAGTGCACCAATGACGATAGGCGATAGCCGACAGATTTGAAATTCGGCATGGAGATCGACTGGCATAGAGATAAAAAATGTTTTGGGTAAATGTGAAGTAATAATAACAGATTGGTGAGGTTGGTCATGGTTGTCCTGCTAACAATTCTAAATAATTGGATGACTTTTTAATTGGATGTTGAATTCGCGGCATCATTGTTTTTTCACAATGGACACAGAAAACTCATCGGCCACAATATCGGACACTGCACTTTGTCTCCAATGCCAAACCATAAACAGAAGGAAAATTAACATGATCAAGTGTAATAGTTGTGAGCTTCGCGCCCAATTATCATGTGTGGGTCTGACTAAAGCCAAGGCAGACATGCTGTCGATTTGGCATTGTACCAATAGTCTTCCCCACATTACATCTTCATCATTTGTGAGCCCAGAAACACTTAACTTTCCCAATATCACTTCTTTCGTGGATTTAGCCATCATTGTTCCCAAATGGAAAGCGGAAGTTCTCATTGTAAGAATCATTCCGAAAGGAGCAAGAATGTTAGTTGCACAATCATATGCCGAAATGCTGCACTTAGCTCGAACTCAGAATTCACTTTTCGCGTGTTCAAGATATTTCGCTTTCGCAATCTGTTGCCTAAGAAGGCCAAATATGGATTTGAAGTCCCCAACTAGTCCAACTTTGACCTCCATAATCAAGAAACAAACAACGAAATTTATGGAAGGAAGCATTTTTCCAGAACTGATTACTGAAGGAAAATCGAAATGTAGAAATACAAGAAAAGTGTCCTATGAAACAGATTACGACTACAAATGCAAAATTCGCAAACTTATAGCTTCAGAGATTGCTGATGGGGACATAAAAGCGGTCGTACAGCAGTTAATGTCAGATGATACTATGGCACCCAATAATGAGGCGACTCTACTTGCACTTCGCACAAAGCATCCTCCAAAACCTTCCGACTTTATGTTACCAGAGCCCCCAACTCCCAACTCATCGGACTTTGCCGTTGTTGGATTTCCTGATATAACAGCTGCTCTCAAAACATTTTCCCCAAGTACATCATCTGGACCAGATGGAATTCGAATCAGACATCTTTTAGATTTGGTGTCTATGAAGACGGCTGCAGCAGCAGATGCTCATAGACATGTGCTCACATCTTTCTTCAATTTTATATTAAAAGGGGATCTTACAAATGAAGTGCTTTCGGTATTTTATGGAATATAGTAGTTTTGTTCGACAATAAGATATCATGGATTTTAGGCATTTGTTCGACAGTGGTTTTGTTCGTCACATGGTTTTGTTCGACAATGGTTTTGTTCGACAGTGGTTTTGTTCGACACATGGTTTTGTTCGACAGTGGTTTTGTTTGACAATAGTTTTCTCCGACAGTGGTTTTGTTTGATATTTATTTTTAAAAAATCAAAATATATAATATCATAATATCATTATTTATCATATCATAATGAATATTAATGAATAATTAATTATTTGATAAAGAACATTTTCGAAATTTTAGTATAATTGGTTTTAACCTTTTCTATCATACAACCACTTGAGGTTCAAAACCACTATCGAACAATTATTATGTTTTTGTTCGACATTTATTTTTAAAATATCGTGCTTGTATTCTAAATTTATATACAATATCAAAAGTATGATAAAGAACATTTTCGAAAGAAACAATTAAAAACAATTACTTTAAAGAAATGTTCATTGCAATCCCATGCAAATAATCGATCATGGGATGGTTATAGACAATCATGGTTATATTGGTTCATAGACAATCCTAGCAGGGATGTCTCCAAGTACACTGGTATCCTACCAGCCACACATCTTTTGCATGGCAATCTGGGGCAGGCGACACGAAACGCTGTTAGGGCTGACAGGTTATTAGTGATCCCTAATACCCTGGGGCAGGCGACACGAATCGCTGTTAGGGAAAACTCTGTTAGTGCTAACAGGATTGCACGCTAATAGACTTCATGAGGTGAGCGACACGAAACCTCTGTTAACGAGAAATTCTATTAGTGAGAGCAACTGAAGTAAGGCTTAGATATCTATGATTGATTTCCCACGAAATTGCTGGCGTCTAAAAATAGTTCGAACGCTATCTTAACAACAAAATAGAAAGCCAATCAAAAGCCTCGATTGTTCTTCAATGCGAGACCTTCCCTCTGTGAGATGTATAATTTCACATACTATTGTGAGATGATGGCGAAGAGACAGCGGAAGAAAGACTACACCACAGAGGAAATAAAACTGTTGGTAGAACTTTTTACCGAAAATAATGACTTATTAACTGCCAAGCATTGCAACGAAGTTACACAAGTGAAAAAGAAAGACACTTATACCGAAATAATTAATCGAATTAATGCTGTCGGTGGTCAAGGACGGAGTCTGGATTCGATAAAAGAGAAATGGCAGACCATGAAATCCGGGGTGAAACGAAAAGCGGCTGATTTCTTTGACGAGCAGAGAAAGGAGAGGAATAAAACAGGCGGTGGATTATCTGCAAATAGTGATCAGACTATAGAATCTGTGCTTACCGACCAAGAATTAAAGATTTATCGAATTATCCCGCCCGAAAGCGCTATGGGTAAGTACTAGTAATTCTTATCTATTCTGAAGAAATTCAAGACGATTGAAAAATTCTATACATTTAAAAGTTTTATCTTTATTCAAAAATGTATTCTAAAATTCTAAAAATGTGTAACCATAAAGGCAATAGGGCCTGTATACATTTCCATTATCATTTTAGTCTGTTATGTATTCAGCAAAATATTAGCTGCACAATCAATTTATTCACTTTTGAGCGAGTCAGTTTCTATAATTACGATAATCAAGAAAAGATGATAGATTTAGATTTAGGCATAAACATAGCTTCCACATATAAATCTATCAAGTATATCAGATATTTGTCATATTTGCTTCAGTGCTATGTTATATTTGGATAGTACCTTTTCCCATCTATTAATTCCTCAACTTCATTGATTCGTTTCAAAACTGCATTGATTATTTCCTAAACCCATTATGTTGCCTTTATTTCTTTGGTAATTCAATATTTGTCATATTGCTGAAGCGTTATATGTAATATGGTTAATTTTGAACTGTAAAAAATGAAATATGATTTAATTACCAAGGATATTTATAATGTCCTCGATGATGATATTGAATGTGGTGAATAGGAGGCATAGTTAATTAATATTGGCAGGATAAAAATCAGCGTTTTGGTGACTCCTTTGTATTAACCTTGTGTTACTTATATAGATGTGTACAATAAATAAAAACAAAAGGCGTTTTTATTATTTGTACACATCTATGTAATTTTCGGAAGGTAAATACGAAGGAATGACCAACCGCTGATTCTTATCATGCGGTCCTTGATAAATTTACAACAATTGTTTAAGCATGACTTTGGATGAATCTTTTTATCAGTATTTTTCGGAATGTAGTGTAGGCCTACACCTATCCAATAATACAATGTCTCCACTGTGTGTGATGCAAAATGTCGTTTATTTCCTATCTAGTCCTTATATTGATAAAGCCTTTTTTCAATTTTAGGTATACCGGGTGCACCGCAAAGGGGTCAGACAGTGGAAGACGATAGTGACGAAACGGATTCCGATTCCGAAGAAGAAAACTTCGAGCGGTCCCGGACGCAAACTCGCGAACGCTGGATATCTACTAAAAGGAAGATTCAAAGTGAAGATTATTACGCCGCCATGGTAGATATTGAGAAAAAGAAGCTGGAATTAGCGGAAAGAGAGAGTGAAGTGCGCATAGAATACTACAAAGCAAATACCTCATATTACAAGGACTTGTTGGCGCGAGGTTATCCGTATCAAAACCAGCAACAGTGTCAAAACGAGCATCCGCGTCAAACCCAACAAGTGTTGACTGACAACAATCATTTTTACCAACACCCATATTATCGACCATCCATTTACCAGGGATGATTTTGTGTTTTAAAACATATAGTAGCACATGCTAAATTTTTCAAAGTATACCATTTGGAAAAAACATATTTTCTTTCTCCATTATTTTAGAAAATCTTTGTGTGCTCTATGTACTTTATGTGTATTGATTACATATGGTTAAAGAAAAAACTGAAGAGTTAAAGAAAAATCTATTATTTTAAGAATGTTTTAATAGGCCTACATAGTCTATGTCAAAAATAGCCTCTGGCTTTCTCAGGAATAAAAAAAAACAAAATTTCTAATATACCAAGCTTTCGTATTCCTTCAACAGGGTATTCAATAGAATGCACAGATGTTTTACAGCCGTAAATCAATGTTCAAAATTATAAAATCACGGCTGTAAAACATCTGTGCATTCTATTGAATACCCTGTTGAAGGAATGCGAAAGCTTGGTATATTAGAAATTTTGTTTTTTTTTATTCCTGAGAAGGCCAGAGGCTATTTTTGACATAGTGTATAATATCTAGGAATGGCCAAACAATTACGTACTTTATAACTACATCGTCTAGTCTGCATTATGTGCAAATTTCGATGACTTAGTGATAAACACACAAAATCATGTAAAAACTCGATTGACTAAGTCTTCACGTGCTCGATGTCCACTTCTTGTGGATTCATGGTCATTTCTTGTGGTCATGATCTCTTCTTCAGTTGTAGATGACGATGTGGTCGGAAAATTGATATTTTTCTCGATTGCCAAATTATGCAAGCAAGCACATGCCATTATTATGTTCGAATTTTTCTTTGGTGAAAAGTTCAACTTTTGAGTAAGATAACGAAAACGCGATTTCCATAATCCGTTGCATCTCTCGACAATTGATCTGCCTTTTTTATGAGCAGCGTTGTAACGTCGTTGGGCTGTATATGTTGGATTATCGAATGGAGTCATGAGCCACTCAAGTTGTGGATAAGTCGAATCACCAAGTACTGTAGGTCTATAATTGTTTATCACTTCATTACTATGATTCCACATTTCTGAACGTCGGAGCATAAAAGCGTCGTGAGAACTACCGGGCCACCGAGCACTTAAGTCGAATATCTTGAGATCGAAATCACAAGCCAAATGGCAATTTATAGAATGGAATCCTTTTCTGTTCACAAAACTAGATTCTGTATAGGGAGATGGCGGTGAAACAACTGGGATGTGACATCCATCAACAGCTCCAATTACTTGTGGAATACCGCAGTAACTGTAGAACTGATTCATATTGTAAGTCATTTTTTCTCTGGATGGCCACTGAATAAAATCTGAATGATTGCGAAATAAAACATCCGATACCATGTGAATTGCACGACTTGTAGATTTGTCAGAAATTCCATGGAGGTCGCCGATCGTACGTAAAAATCCTCCTTGAGAATAATAACGAAGAGCGCTACAAATTTGTATCTCTACTGATAAGGCTTGAGAACGATTTGTTGGATGAACTAAATCATTATAGAATTTATTACGCAGCTCTTCTACTGTTGACTTTGGAAATCGATATCTGTCAAAGAAATCTTCATCCCGCAGGTCTTTTACAGGATCGAATCGTTTTCTGTATAACCGTTGGGTTGATCGTCCAACGTCGAATTGTACTCTCCACATGCTTAATATGAACAGTAGCGCTAATGGGCAGCTTACAGTCAATAGCTAACGCTGACTTATATCCTCTATTCGGTGACACTGACAATGAATGAGAAATCCGCTTGTTTGAAGGTCTATTCAACCTATCCTGCATAGATTCATGAATGAAAAAAGTCACATGCCTGTTATTTTAATCAATAGTAATGTACGGATCCTAATGCAGTCGAATGTCATATAGTGTGCAAATTGACTAACAGTGTCACTAAAGGTGCCTCCTACCACTGGTAGAAAAATGACTAACAGAGAGCATTATTTTTCCGTAACAGGCGTTTGTGTCGTTGGTCAGCGTCGAATGTCAGCGTCTCGAACGGCTGTTAGGGAAAAGTGTAGCACGCCGTTAGCCATAGATATCCGACTGCCACCTTTGCTGGCATTCACTAATAAACATTCTAGCTAACAGAGGTTTCGAGTCGCTGAAAGTGTAGCGTCTATTACCGAGTCATCTGGGGCAGGCGACACGAAACGCTGTTAGTGAATAAAATCTATTAGTGAAAGAAATGAACGTCACGAAAACCTGTTAGTGAGTAGTCTATTAGCGTAACAGGAATATGAGCGACACAGAAGTCTGTTAGTGAGACAGTCTATTACCCTAACAGAATACCAACGACACAAACGCCTGTTACGGAAAATAATGCTCTCTGTTAGTCATTTTTCTACCAGTGGTAGGAGGCACCTTTAGTGACACTGTTAGTCAATTTGCACACTATATGACATATTCGACTGCATTAGGATCCGTACATTACTATTGATTAAAATAACAGGCATATGACTTTTTTCATTCATGAATCTATGCAGGATAGGTTGAATAGACCTTCAAACAAGTGGATTTCTCATTCATTGTCAGTGTCACCGAATAGAGGATATAAGTCAGCGTTAGCTATTGACTGTAAGCTGCCCATTAGCGCTACTGTTCATATTAAGCATGTGGAGAGTACAATTCGACGTTGGACGATCAACCCAACGGTTATACAGAAAACGATTCGATCCTGTAAAAGACCTGCGGGATGAAGATTTCTTTGATAGATATCGATTTCCAAAGTCAACAGTAGAAGAGCTGCGTAATAAATTCTATAATGATTTAGTTCATCCAACAAATCGTTCTCAAGCCTTATCAGTAGAGATACAAATTTGTAGCGCTCTTCGTTATTATTCTGAAGGAGGATTTTTACGTACGATCGGCGACCTCCATGGAATTTCTGACAAATCTACAAGTCGTGCAGTTCACATGGTATCGGATGTTTTATGTCGCAATCATTCAGATTTTATTCAGTGGCCATCCAGAGAAAAAATGACTTCTCCAGAGAAAATAGACCCGGTAGTTCTCACGACGCTTTTATGCTCCGACGTTCAGAAATGTGGAATCATAGTAATGAAGTGATAAACAAGTATAGACCTACAGTACTTGGTGATTCGACTTATCCACAACTTGAGTGGCTCATGACTCCATTCGATAATCCAACATATACAGCCCAACGACGTTACAACGCTGCTCATAAAAAAGGCAGATCAATTGTCGAGAGATGCAACGGATTATGGAAATCGCGTTTTCGTTATCTTACTCAAAAGTTGAACTTTTCACCAAAGAAAAATTCGAACATAATAATGGCATGTGCTTGCTTGCATAATTTGGCAATCGAGAAAAATATCAATTTTCCGACCACATCGTCATCTACAACTGAAGAAGAGATCGTGACCACAAGAAATGACCATGAATCCACAAGAAGTGGACATCGAGCACGTGAAGACTTAGTCAATCGAGTTTTTACATGATTTTGTTTGTTTATCACTCTAAGTCATCGAAATTTGCACATAATGCAGACTAGACTATGTAGGCCTATAAAAAACATTTTTAAAATAATAGATTTTTCTTTAACTCTTCAGTTTTTTCTTTAACCATATGTAATCAATACACATAAAGTACATAGAGCACACCAAGATTTTCTAAAATAATGGAGAAAGAAAATATGTTTTTTCCAAATGGTATACTTTGAAAAATTGAACGTGTGCTACTATATGTTTTAAAACACAAAATCATCCCTGGTAAATGGATGGTCGATAATATGGGTGTTGGTAAAAATGATTGTTGTCAGTCAACACTTGTTGGGTTTGACGCGGATGCTCGTTTTGACACTGTTGCTGGTTTTGATACGGATAACCTCGCGCCAACAAGTCCTTGTAATATGAGGTATTTGCTTTGTAGTATTCTATGCGCACTTCACTCTCTCTTTCCGCTAATTCCAGCTTCTTTTTCTCAATATCTACCATGGCGGCGTAATAATCTTCACTTTGAATCTTCCTTTTAGTAGATATCCAGCGTTCGCGAGTTTGCGTCCGGGACCGCTCGAAGTTTTCTTCTTCGGAATCGGAATCCGTTTCGTCACTATCGTCTTCCACTGTCTGACCCCTTTGCGGTGCACCCGGTATACCTAAAATTGAAAAAAGGCTTTATCAATATAAGGACTAGATAGGAAATAAACGACATTTTGCATCACACACAGTGGAGACATTGTATTATTGGATAGGTGTAGGCCTACACTACATTCCGAAAAATACTGATAAAAAGATTCATCCAAAGTCATGCTTAAACAATTGTTGTAAATTTATCAAGGACCGCATGATAAGAATCAGCGGTTGGTCATTCCTTCGTATTTACCTTCCGAAAATTACATAGATGTGTACAAATAATAAAAACGCCTTTTGTTTTTATTTATTGTACACATCTATATAAGTAACACAAGGTTAATACAAAGGAGTCACCAAAACGCTGATTTTTATCCTGCCAATATTAATTAACTATGCCTCCTATTCACCACATTCAATATCATCATCGAGGACATTATAAATATCCTTGGTAATTAAATCATATTTCATTTTTTACAGTTCAAAATTAACCATATTACATATAACGCTTCAGCAATATGACAAATATTAGTAGTGAAAACTGTGCCCTACTTGCGACGGATAGGTACATGGATAGGTACATGTAAAATTTAGTGTTATCAATAGGAACATGGATAGGTACATGGATAGGTACATGGATAGGTACATGTATAATTTAGTTATCGATAGGTACATGGATAGGTACATGGATAGGTACATGTATAATTTAGTTATCGATAGGCACATGGATAGGTACATGTATAATTCAGTGTTATGAATAGGAACTTGTATGAGATCTGTTTTACTGGATAGGTACATGTGTTTGGTACACTCAGTTGAGTACACTGTGTTTCGGAACGTCTATGATCGAACTTGTGTGGTTTGGTTCTGAGCACTTGGGTACGTACCGATAGACGTCCGTTGTTTGATTTTGAATGGGTTTGCTCAATTGCGACTATTGTGACTATTGCAACCATTGTAATCAAGATGACACATTGATTTTCCTTTTACGTAGACAAACTATGCTATAAATATGAGTTAGTTTTTTTTGATGACATACATAATGATGACTAGTATCCCAACGTCGTGGGTTGTCGCAAGAGACCTTGGATATTCGTTCAAAGCCATAGAAACTGTAACAAATCTCAGTGAAAATATCAACGCTGGTGATTTAGTTGATCGACTAATGGATCTAGATGAGCATGCCATGAATCACAATTTGGATCGTAGGTGGATAGAGGATTTCTCCATGCTACACTGCAATGATAGTGAAATTAGGAGGATCAAATTGGAACGATATGGAAAGAAGGAGACATCTGACAGTGTTTTAATAAAAAGTTCTCCCAATAAAAGTGACTTCAGAAGGAAATTAGAACAAGAGACATTTAAATTATTATGTGAACGGAACTGCGTTAAATGTTTTAAACAGGAACGATCCCTTCTCTTTTTGCCATGTTCTCATAGCGTTATGTGTTCTACATGTTATGTACCCCTTGAAACTTCATCTTGTCCCCTTTGTGATGAAGAAATATCTTCAACAGTCACTGTATATCGTGCATGATGAGTCATCATGCAGGTCTGTGATTGGTCACTATTGTGTCTTTGTGTGACTTTTCTATATAAGGAGGACATTGTACCGTTCTATTTCAAGCATAATTTGAGGCTAATACAATGTCAATCAGCATGTCGTTCACTACCAACATTCCCATTTCAATAATTTACCGAAGTCAACTCTTCACTGGCAATATATTTTATTCTGCCGTGAATATAACTGGCTATAAAGCGGATTTGGTGGATCTGATGGAGGAAATAGTGAAGTATTTCCGCTGCGGAGAGGACGTTGTGGTGCAGAGAATGCTAATGAGAGTCGTGAACAACGCTCTTACACGAGTTGCAAGATTTTGGCTCAATGAAGTATTTCGCCCACTAGCTCAAACGGAGATTGTACCGGAATACTCTCGCTGTTGGTGCACCAGTATCCAACGGTACTCAACACATGTCTCCATGACATTATCACCTCCAGCTACTATGACGAGAAGGGTGACAAATGCAAACTGGACTTGTTCAGTGGACCGCCATCAGTAAGCATCAATGTGGCTGCTCAAGGACATTCTGAGGTAATCAGTTTGCGGGCATACTATGCCAATATTTTAAAGACTTTCCATTCAAAGCCCTGCTGTATGTGCTGTCCAATTTCAAAACATCTAATGAAAGACATTGAGCAGCTCATAACTGCTACAAATCAGACTCTAGCCGATGTGAGTGTATATCAGTTTCCCTCTACAACTTGTTAAGTGTTTTATGTAATTTTATAAGTACCAGCAACAAACTCTGTGTGAATGCTTGTAAACTTTTGTATATAATGTTGTAAGTACTAAGCAAAAATTGTAATTGTATTATCTATTTCCATATTAGAATAAAAATGTCTGTAAAACGGAAGGCATCTTCTCGTCAATCGAAACGGTCATTCAAACCTTCAAGTCAGTTTAAAAAGGCGTTGCGAAAGTTAAACAGGATACATGATAATAAGAAGAAGTGTAAATTGATTCAAAATTCAAGTGATGATTTCATTCGTGATTTAGCTTTTGCAATACACAAATGTCTACCTATTTACAAGTCTCTGTTGAATGCTGCCTCTTTGAATAGCATAAAAAAGTTTTCAAATCCAAGGAGTAGTGATAAGAAAAGGCGAAACTTAATTCAGCGCGGTGGTGGTGGGTTTCTAAGTATGTTAAATGATATTGGAAACAGTATTAATGGTGTAATCAATAGTCCGCTTGGAAGGATTGCAGCAACTGCTGCAATGTTAATATAAGGTTAGCGAATCATAAAGTGACACGTCATCACTTTGATTGATGAGTCATATATAGGTGTATATAAGGAAGACGCTTTAATGATATTTTACCACTTTCAAGTGACAATTCATTTGCGCTGGTTGAAAGCTCCGAATTAGTACTTGTTGAAACATGACTCAGAAAATGTATACAATCAGAGAGGAAGGTGACGCTTTTGAGCAAGATCTCTTGAAGCTTCGTCCGACACGAAAGGTGCAAGGGATTGGAAATACGTTCTACTTTCAAACCTTGAATTATGGTGATGATGGCTTTTATCTTCAAGTTCCATTCTTCCACAGTAATGGTATGTCTACATCAGGGTATAGCAATATGAGACAAATGCGAGTGACTTTTCCAAAATGGCAACAGGTGATTCTTAAAACTATTGACTCTTTCGCGAAAGAATGTATTGAGCTGCCTGAAAGTGCTCCCACTCATTGGAGAAAGGCATTAGAGGAAGGAGTTGGTTATAAGGAATTGCCGGAATTCGATACACTGTTTTTAAAACTATCGGATCATTTTCAAGCATTCGATCTCTTTACAAACGCGATGGAATGTGAGGATCTCAAACGGGGCCGCTATATGGGCTTAGTGCACGTTACCGGAATTTATATTGGTTCACATGGTTCGACTGGTAAAGTCGCATCTTTACAAATGAAGGTTCTTCAACTAGTCTATGAACCACTACCAATTGATAAATGTTTAATTAACATTGATAAAACTGCTTCAAGTGATGGGAAGGAAGAGAGTAAAAAGCGAGGGCGGAAATCTAAAGATGGGAATCCTAAATTGAAGTTGAAGCGCCAAGATGCTGACTTGAAAACTTTCTATAATCCTAATTGTGATGAGGAAACACAAATGTTTTAATTTGTAAATGTAACTTGAAAGTTTCTATTCTGAATGTAAATAAACTTGATCTGGAACATGTGTCTGTTTTTGTTGTTCTAAGCAAAATTAGCGGGATGATGAGTTTAATGTTAATGGAATCATAAGATGACAGATTTTCGTCTATTCACTGATCGCACAATGTGTGTCGCTGGACCAAGTCAGTCCGGTAAAACTACATTTGTAACTGAATTGCTACAATATAGAAATGAAATGTTTAACAAGGAAATTAAGAGAGTCAAATGGTATTATGGAATATTTCAACCACAACTACATTCTGCACTTCGTCAGAAAGGTTATGAGGTGAAGGAAGGGTTGCCATCAACTGAGGATATCAAAGCAGGTGACTTACTAGTATTAGATGATCTATTACGAGAAAGCAAATCTTCAAAGGATGTAACTGAAATGTTCATTCAAACTGCACATCATAGGGAAGCTTTTATTATCTACATCACCCAAAACATCTTCGATGGAGGGAAAGAGCAAAGAACTAGAAGTTTGAATACACATTATTTGGCAATATTTAAAAATCCAAGAGATAGCAGTCAGATACATCATCTCAGTAGACAGATATTACCTCAACAACCTAAAGTACTTTCAAAAATATATGAAGATGTAACAAAGAAACCACATGGTTATCTATTTATTGATCTAACCCAGGAATGTCCGGAACGACTTCGATTTCGAACAAATATCATACCTAATTCCGCTGAACCAATGACAGTTTTCTCGGTTCACAGTTAGTTTTAAGCAATGTACTCTGTTGCCTTATTATTTTCAAACATGTCGTATTCAAAGATGGTAGTCATTCCTCAAGAGGAGTATGTACAATCGACTACATTACAAAGTGCACAGGAAGTCAAAAATATAGATCAACCTATTACGAATCAACTTAAGGAACTAACACAAAAGGATATGGAAATTCAGAAGATTAAGGATCCCTATCGACGAATGCAGTTAGCAGCTGAAAACATTGACGAGAGGCGACAGATTCGTGACAAGTTGCGACGATTTATAACCTTGTCAACACCTCGACCATATCGTGTGCGCGCTGAGCGATTATTTGACTTCATTGATCCACATGTGAAGTTCAATGAGAGAGGGGAGATAATAGATGAAACAACTGGTGATGTTATTAGAAATAGTCACATAGATGACCTTCTACAATATGCTGTCAGAGATGTAAGGCGAAAACTAGGTGCACCACAAGGGTGGTCATATTTTCAGAAAATTTTATCTGATCAAAATGTACCTCACAATATTATTGGAGGACCGACTGTGAATGAATTGGATAAGGGTCACTTACAAGATGGATCAAAGAGTAAAACACCCACGATGGCGGTCAAGCGAGAGCTTGCAGATCCCGATGATCTGCAGCCAAAAAGAGCTACTAGGCGCTCAATGCGTGTTGCGAAGGAGTATAGTAAATATTAAGCAAATATGAATTAAGCCTTGCCTCCCTCATATCATGTCGTTGCAAAAATTTTGCTGTTGTTTGAAATCTGCGCTCGAAGGTAAAGCAGAAGAGGGCATAGAGGTTGATATCAATTGTGTTAGCAGTTGCTGTGCGAGTAATACGCGTGCAAATCAGAACAAAGACGATGAGTACAGCAGTGAAACTCAGAAAGATTTATTACGACTTAAATCATCCCGCAAGTTTCAGTCGTCCGGAGGTTCTAGCTCGTGCAGCAGGTGTGGGAATAGAGAAAGTCAAGAAGTGGTTGAGGAGTCAACCGACTTACACTCTTCACAAAAATGCGAGAAAGCGGTTTCCAACAAGAAAATATGTTGTTAACAATATAGATAGTCAATGGCAAGCGGACTTGGCTGACATGCAACAGATATCACAGTACAATGATGGCTATAAATACATCTTAACCGTAATAGATATTTTATCTCGCTATGCTTGGGCACGTGCGCTGAAATCTAAACGAGGACCAGAAGTTGAAGCGGCTTTTCAGAGCATTTTCGATGAGGGGCGTGTTCCGCAAAGAATACAGACCGATCAAGGGAAGGAATTCGAAAACTCTCATGTTCGAAGTCTCCTTAAAAGTCATAATGTGGAATTGTTTAGTGTCAAAAGTGCTTATAAAGCTGCCATGGTTGAGAGGTTCAATCGCACACTGAAGACAAAAATATGGCGCTATTTCACTGCAAAAAATACACATGTTTGGGTAGGTGAGCTGCAGAAATTTGTTAAGAATTACAATGAAAGCTACCATCGAATCATTAAGATGAAACCAGTTGATGTTACCCCAGATAATGCGATGGATGTATGGCTTCGATTGTATGATAAGAAAGCGAAAAACATTTCCAATGAAAAGAAAATTAATGTTGGTGATAGAGTTCGGATTTCAAAGGTTAAGTCTACATTTGAGAAGGGGTATCTACCTAATTGGACTGAAGAAGAGTTTTTTGTGGATGAAGTAAATACAAAATTTAGACCCACCATGTATAAATTAATAGATTACCATGGCAATCCAATTGAAGGAAAATTTTACTCTTATGAATTGCAAGTAGTAGACAGAAGTGAAGAGGTGTATATGATTGATAAAATAATTAGGAGGAAAGGTCATGGCAATCAAAGGAAATATCTAGTTAAATGGAAAGGATATCCTGATTCATTCAATAGCTGGATAACGCACCAGGATCTACAAAATGTGGAGATGGGAGACACTCGTAACTTTTAAGCTAATATAGCATGTGACTTCTTCCATATATGACTTTAACATGTCTACTAACTTCAATATCATTCTTCCAAGCAATAGCAACCCCAAGATATTCCCAAGTAACAAACCATCTCTATACTCTGTTGAATTCGCTAATCCAATTACTCTGCATGGACCTCATGAAGTTGCTCTAACTGAAATTACTTATTACAACGATATCAGTTTGCTAAAGAACAACTATTTTGAATTACATAAAGAAGTGCGAGAGAAGGATGATTGCTTTCGCATATTTCAAAATAGTCTACATGGTACATGGGCTTTTCATCATCTAACTTTACATCCTTTTTCAACATCTTTACCATCTGTCCAAAACATGATTAAAATTCAAAAGGCATTTGCAACGTCAACTTTTGATTCTAAGGTTCCCACAATGAGCTTGCAAGATACAGAAAAGGAAATCGGTAGAATGTTTGAACGAATAAATGATCTCTTCAAGCTGACTTTGAATAAATTCTACAAACCAGTCATAAAGGGGTCAACAAAATTGATGAAGGAAGGGAAGCATGTTCTTCTTGTATTAGGTAAGGATTTGAGTCATACTTTTGGGTATTCCAGAACAACTTTCTCATCAAGGTATTGGTACAATGGACGTGGGTAATTCGGAGAGGAAAGTCACTGATTTTCAATGTAGAATTGTGCCATTGTATGCATTACAAAAAAGGAGCATCCGAGTAAAAAATAAATTTGAGGTCATTAGAAGTGTTGAAGACTTTGCAAGAAAGTTTCAAGGATCAGTGCCAGAAACGTTAATGACTTGTGAATATAAGAAAGAGAAAGTAACTTTATTTACTGTTGAAACGGAGGCAGAATTTATTGTTTTACTAAAAAGACACCATTGGAAAAGTCTGAGTCCGCTGTTATTGAATTTGGATCTGAAATGATTGGGATGTTTAAGGGCCTTGAAAGCGCACCTTGGTTGACAGAATTAAATGATACATTCAAGGTTCAATTGTCCTCTTCTAAACTCAAAGCATCAACAAATGCTTCATGGGATATCCACGTATACAGCGAAGACATATCGGATGATGAATTGTCTACTTCCAGTGAACTTGTAAAAAGAGTTAATTTGAACATTGAAAGCTTGAAAACGCCATCTGAATTGTGTACAAAGTTAAATGAGTTTGCTGTAGATTACCTTGATGCAGATGAATATCACTTTTCTTATGACCCACATAAGAAACGAATGATTCTAAAGGTAGGGAAGAACTCTCTTATCAAGCTGGATAGCGTGTTAACGACCACATTGGGATTCTCAAAATCAACTATTTATGAAGGTACATCAATAGGCGATACAGCCCCATCACTAGAGCGTGATATAAGTAACTTATAGGTCTATTGTAACATTATTGAATATACAAGGGTTGGCGACATTGAGGCCCCACTTCTGCGCACATTTCCTCTCTCATCCGTAAGGAAGCAACTAATCAATCGAGAATTTTTAACACAATGTATCTACCAATCAGCCGAAATTTCATCAATAGAATTGACATATCAATTCATGATGACGCAGGAGAAGTAGTACCGTTCTGTGGTGGTGTTACTGTTTTGACCCTACATATTAGGTCACGAGAATAAGGCTTTACGCTATTGTGACTTCCATAGTTATTCAATAGTCATAATGACAGGCATTTACAGTAGA
>CAJQUW010006292.1:0-41848 GCA_907163375.1 Prostheceraeus crozeri | reverse complement strand
TGTTACAAAATTTAGCAAACAAACAACTAATTTAGCCATAAAAAATCGCTAACCCACCAGATAATTAATCTCTTGATATTAGCGAGCGAAGTCCCCATAGGGATAGACTTCTAAATTGTAAACGAATACTGTTTTACAGGAAATCTATAGATAGATCTAGATGTATACTGTAAGTAGACAATAGAAATGCCACATGAGATTTCTCGGCAAGTAATGAACAAATCGTCTCTTCAAATCTCATATAGCCATTGTATACCATGTATATAAGACTGATATCTTTGATAATGCCCAGAAATTCATTAACGGCCCGGAAAATTCATGGCCTGGAAATGAAACCATAGAAATATTTCGCAACATGGCATACAATGATTATGACATCTACATTTTTCGGGCTGTCAATGGCAAATTGTCGGGCCGCTAACGCGGCCCTCTAATTTGCCATTGACGCCCTCAAAACATAGCTGTCATCATATCATTATGGCCTGGCAATTTGAATAAACAAAGAATTGCGGCCAGTTACCTGGAGGTATCACTTTTGAAATAGCCATGATATCTGTCATGGCAAATGACAGAAACCAATGCCAATGAAAAGTAACACATTTCGTGAGATAGAGCAGTTTCATAAATTACTCGTGCAAGATCCAACAGGATCCAAAAGATTCCTAGTTTTTGTATAGAAAGTTCATCTATGTAAGGACAATGTTTGTATTTGACGAATCAAGAACAGAAGTAATAACATGCAAGATAACTTTTGTAGCAATATGTGACGAATATAGGACGATCATAGATGTCTAATTATTAGCTAAACCTTAAATATGCACGCGCTCCATGTTGGGATTAGAGATATTGAAGTAAATCAATTTCTATGAATGCAGCATAGAGTGTCATTACAAAAACGCCTCCATGATATTCAATAGCAGGCAACCATAGCGCGGTCGATAACAGCGCGTTTGACTCGCTTTTGCTGCCTGTTGTATCTTGGAAAGTCGCCCAGATATGTCGTAGCAGTGTACAGACGCCCTAACTTAAACGACGGGCTGTAATGCGATGACCTAGGTTGGGCGCAACTATTCGAATCCTCCTGAACAAGACTGCTCGAATCGCACGAGCTTGCAGTTTATCATGATTCTGGCTCCATCAGACTTCTAGTTATCCTCATGCCTTCATCTCATGCAGAGCATTCGATAAATACATTTGTAAATTATGAGCGATGCAATGACTTGAAGCGTTGGACATAGGAATGTAATAATTGCTTGTTTACAGGGTGGGCTGCGTGTGACGCAGGATCGGAAAGAGGTCTTCACGTCAGGCACAGGACTCTATAGTCTCACACGAACTATAACCTCTTCATCGTCGCTGAAAACCATTAATTTCTGATTGATTTTATTGCTGAAAAGTCATTTGAAGTGAATTCAAAATGTAATCAAATATTAGACCTACACACCTCTGCAATCAAATAATCGAATAATACAAGGTAAATCTCTGAAGGAGGATAAGAAAACATGGCAAATATCATGTGAGCATCATTAATATTTTTATTTCTAGGTACTTTTAGTACCATACATTCGGTAGTTTTGAATCCTGATGGATGCTTTGATACATCCACTGACTCAAAATTGCGCTTAAGGTTCGATCGGCATTTTCATTATATTCATTAGTCGTAAAATATCATGAAAATTAGTGCTTGTCTGAGTGCGTTGATAGTTCGAGACCATCACCTCCAAGTTCTCTGGTGGAATTTGAAAGTACGCTACTTGGATGCATCTGCAATAATTATCATACCTGATGTTACTATTTATATATTATGTATTTAATAACTATTGTATGTAAAAATATGCAATTATTATAACATGGATATGATTGAGTTTCCTCAATGCTGCAGGGGCATATGCTTTTATGCAGGATTTGTCCTTGGCATTTCAATGGCATTAGGACGACCGTTTGATGGTGTTGTTGGCCCGACAACGTTTTTTCACAGGGTCATAACAATCAAGGAAATTAATTGAAAAATTCTACGTGGAAAAAGATGGAAAAGAAAAATACTATTCAAAAAAATATTCATTTAAATTTAGTATAATTGATGTAGTCAAGAAATTCATAGAAACGAAAAAATATTCAAAAGAGGAAAAGGGGGCGAGGGGTGTATAAAACCAAGGAGCAAGAAAAGTGTAGAGCAACAACGCAGCGTCAATAAAATCCCCAATGTGCATGCAGTTTCGATTTTGCTGAATGAACTCGAGTTCCAGTTCCACATGAGAGATATGTAAATCATTACATCTTTGGAGAAATCTGTACGGATTTGATTGATCATGATAGGTATACAGAGGGAATAATAGCATTTTACAAATTCTTATAACAACCTTGCAGAGGTGATGTCTATTAAATTCAGGGTCTATTCATTCAAGTCAAAAAAGTAGCTGAAACCACGTGAAGAATCAGCACGCAACATGAAATTCACTTAGGATTGCTGCACACGATTTTTATGCGTAACTGCGCAAAGAGGTACAAAACGCACATATCAACCAATTGCATACTGTAATCCTAGTATTTTTTTTTTACAAAACCGATCTTCTCTCATAGACATTTTTGCATGGACCTTTAAATGCCAACAAAATCTGTACGAATCAGGGTTGACCGGTAAAAACCACCCTGGTTTTTACCACCTGGTAAAAACCGATAAAAACCTGGTAAAAACCACTAGCTTTTGTCACCATTTTTCGGCTAAAACGGGCAAAAACTTTTTTCCGGCATTATACTTAAGTTTTTTGGGTACAAAGAATATAGCGGATCATCGTCACTCCTTACTTTATTGATGAACGTTAGTCGCAATAAGTTCACTCTACTTTTTCATCATTCGATAAACATTTAGGCCTGCATTTTCACAATTAAAACCTATCAATATCGCATTTCAATCAAGAATATGTTCCAAGTATAGGTGTAAGAATATGAATTATTATAAAAAGCATTGTTATAAAGTTGTTGTGCATTATTCTTCTAAGTGTGCACGCATTTTGTTGCTTTGCGAATTTCATTCATTGTAAGATGCAACAGACGTCCATGCTGGAAGGAAATCACTTGGCTCAATATAAAAGAATGAAAACAGGCATTCCATGAAGCTAGAAGGGTAGGAAAATGTAGAAATCTGGCCTCGGATTTCTACGATTAACCTCCCTGCGGATCCCATAGAATAGCTTGTCTTCCAGATCTGTGGCAAATGTCCCATACCCATTGTGATTACACGAATATTACTATGAAATTTATCCTGCACTCCCAGAAGGACTAGATTAAACATTTTGCCCTTCAGCACTTTTCATGTCATGGCAATTTACCCTCACATATTTAGAGGATAAGGTTATGTTAAATGAATTTAAAACCCAAAGTAAAGTTTTGATTTGAGCTCAAAATATGGAAATTTCAAGAACTTTAAACAAACTTGAATATCACAATAATGTCAAAATTGTTTGTCGCTCTCAGATTCTATTAACAAGATCAATTTTACAGCTTACTGGACATATTCTTCTGTTGAGATTATAACTGAAGCTGTTCAGACATACATTATACCTCACTTTATCAAGATTGCTGGTGCGAACTATGTTATTGATACAAATCAGATTTCCTGCTACAGTCACAAGCATTAGTACATTCAGCATATTTCTAAAAAAAGTAGAAATGCATTCTAAGTGACTGTTGCACATTGCTTGACTTGGTAGGTGAGATTTTCCGGTGCAGAGACTGTTTGATAGAGTGTTTTCTCTGCGTTCATGAGACCTGGGTTCGAATCTAGATCTGATGAAACATAAGCTATGCTATCAAAATACACTCTACATTCTTGCTGAACACTCAACACAGAGGAATGACATTGGGATTATTGAAGCTCGTCCACATGAAGAAAAAGGTTTGCTTAATTTACTTCTATGTATAAACCAGTTATATTCATATATTTATTTTCATTTTTCAATTCATTTGATGGTAATTCTGCGAGTATCTAACAACTTCTGTTACATGAGCCAAAGAGCCAAAATGGTGCTGAAGTCTACATTCGTTCTTAAATCACAAGAAAAGGGCAGAGCAATCGTACAGAAAGACAACATCGTTTGTCGTTCGTTATAAAAACATGTGTGGCTCCATAACAGAATGAATGTCATGTTTTGGAAGATAAGAGTTGCAAACTGGAAACCCGCACTTGATGTCGATCATTTCGTGAAGGAATAGAATGATTTTCGGAATTTTAGTTTTAGCCGGTTTTTACCAGTTTTTGCCGGTTTTTACCTGGTTTACCTGGTTACCTAGTTTTAGCCGGCAAAAAGCCAACCCTGATTAAATTAGTTTTTACGGAAGTGACTATTACTATAATACTCCGGCTTATTAATGCGAGCATTCTTGCCTGTGGGAACGCATCTTGCGAAAAGCTAGTAGATTATCAGCTCCATGATGTTATGCTAGAGTTAAGATATATTTTTTTAGCATGTTCGCGCGAAGTTCGCCGGTGATAGCTCGCGACTTTGCGCTCTACTTCGCCTTTTAATCTCGCCTCTGATTTTCTCTGGTAATCATTGTCTTCCGCCTCTCCCGGAAATAACTGAAAATGCATGAATTTGCATAAAATTGAATATTTCTTTCACGTCACACAAATATTCAGAAGGAAAGAAATGCTCATGAGGAAGTCCAAACTGATGAGGTGCTATTTTTCAAACACCAAACTCTTGAGAGGATGAATAGCTGTTTAAAACTTCATTTGTGTTTTTTGAATGGTCTATCAGGGATTTAAAATGATTAGAATGCTTACTTTTGCAAGAATTTGACAAAACATTCAATGAGCATATGGCTATTCAAGGAGCACTTTTATATAAAGGTCTAGTTTCTGATCTAGCTCAATTTTATTGTCAGTCAACAAACAGCCAATTCCTCAGACAAAGCTGCAATGCATGCTTGGTAGCGATTTATACAGTCCGTTTCATAAAAAGTGGATCATCCTAAAATTTGACTAAATAAAACATAAGTATGATACAGAAAGCATTTTTCATGTTATTTCATGTCCCTAATATATTTAAATGTCCTTATATGATCTGATATAATCGGAATTTCCTGATCAGATTTTTATCCATAATCTCAATCGACCATCACTATCCTTCAGACGGACTGATGCCTCATCAGACCACACAACCCGATCCCATTGATTTCGCCAGTGACAATGACTCATTGCCCATCTGAGACGTCTTTTTGTATGCTGATCTGATAATTCGATCTGAGAGGGCCTCTTAAAGCTCTTGAAATTCGACTCAATAAGTCTTCTACGAATAGTGGACTTAGAAATAGACGAGTCTAGTGCAGCCATCTCAGTTAACGAGAGACTTGGATCAACTTTAACAAATCTCAAAATTAGGCGGTCTCTACGTTTGGATGTTTTGCGTGGACGGCCAGAGCCCTCTTTACGACAGAGTCGAAAATCATCATTATGCCATCGATGCACATTTGTGTAAGGGACATTTAGTCGCTTGCTTGTAGCTCGCAAAGAAAACCCTAGTTCTAGCAAGGCTGACACTTTGCCTTTTGTGAATGCGATCTCGTTATTGTTCATTTGTGCTTTGTATTGTTTTCAACCGGTAAGAGATAGATTTCTAGCTGAAAGCAATCAGGAGTGCTGCCAACACCACCGCAACGAAGTCAGGAAGCTATGGAACATGAAGTCCAGTTAATCACATGTAGCAGTTACATTATTGTTGATGAATAATGGTGCTATACTGGCTCTGATTGACCGATTTTCTTTATTTTTGTTTTGCTTGATAGCTTTTGGCTTGTAGAACAACATATTACATAACAAAGGAAACAAATGTAATTTTATAAGAGTGAGGTATGATTTTGTGTAACATTGCTAAATGAAGATCAAATTATCTGCTACTTTTTTTATCTATAACAGGAAAACAACTCAATATTCATGCTTGAAATTTCCAACAATGATATTAGTAATTCAAGGGAAAATTTAGGGGACCTTGATTAATCACGTGACTATCCCGCACTGACGTGTAACTCCATTCTGCGCACGTTTCCAGTTTTTATCACCTTTGTGCCATTATAAATTTTGCTCGTGATCAAGCTGGTTGACAGCGAAACGTCGGGCGTTATTTGTATTTTAATACATTATAGTATCCGCAGAAGTATATTTTCCCTTGAATTACCCACTACCGGATACGAGGAGCATACCCTACCAACCATCATGATATTAGTAAGCACAACTGACATATCTTCCAAATTTCAGAGAAATTCGTTCAAGTTTGGCGGAGTTAGACAAAGTTGAAGTTAAGGCGACGTTTAAGGGTGATCCATATTTTTTGAAACAATCTGTATTACATAATTTAAGAAACTTGATTGAAACATAAAATCATTAAAGTATTGTGAATCACTGCCATCTGCAATTTTTTATGAGTATTTTAGAGTATTTTATGAGTATTTTTATATTTACAAGATGCGTTCAACACTTGATGCACAGAATGTCCATCAGCCGACTAAATGCGCAAAGATACGCTTACGTCACAGAAGCTGTCAGGCTACTGATAGGAAGCAATTTTCACAGTTATTAGTGGAGAAATTTTTGTTTTCATGAATAATGCACAAATTGACGTTTATCTACCAAAGTCGACTATAGTCGACGTATAGTTTATTTGGCGATTTTATATACTAATTAATATGTTTTTTCCAAACCGCCGATTGTTATACAAACTGTTTGGTATTAACATTGCATAGCATAAATCAAGTGGAGAGATTATTTCAGATTCGAGACAAAACGCTATGGTTCAATATTTCTAATATAATTATACAAGTGGTAGGGTTATATATATGGATATAAAAATCACCGGAAAAATATAAATTACATTTTTCCGGTAATTTTTCCGGAAAAATTAGCGGGAAAATTGGAAAAATATGGAAAAATAAAAAAATTTCCTGTCAACGAAAAATATTCCACCTAAGTAAATTTGCAATATAGTGTTGATTAGGTAGCTAAATGATACGGTATCTCATTTTGAATGAAACAATATTATGGTACAGCAACATGCGTGCAATTTTTATTTGAGAGATTGGTAAATTAAGCTTAATTAAAATTAAACAAATACGGGAAGACGCAACTAGGAGTATTAAACAAACACGGATATATCGTGAAATCTATTCGACAAGAAATAGAGAAGAATATGTTGGGCCTATATGAGGGAGAACGATGTCAAGGCATTCTATGATTTTGACCTTGATTTGGACATGAATAAGCCTAAATAATCTACCGATACTTGAAAACATCACCTAATTACAAAAATCTCTATTTCTTGATTAAAACAAAAAATCTGTAGTCTAACAATTGGAGGCTAACAAAGTTGGATAACAAAATTATATACTCTTACAAATCTTCAATAAAGAAAAACAATACCATATGAAGTCTTTCACTGTGCTTGAGGTTATGTCTTTTTTGCTACCTTTTTTAATAAGGATTCACGCTCTAACTCGCAGAATACATAGATAGTTCTCCTCCTGGTAGAGCCAGAGGTCAGCTCCGGCTCTTTGACGCGTGTGCAGAATGCACGGTTTACTATGTCGATTTCCTCCACTTCCGGAAATTGATAGCTACTCACGAGAATCTGAAAGTGAAACAAATATCAAAGAACACGATATAATATGAACATTTAACAAATGTTCTGGGATTTATACAAATAATAATTACATAATTTTTGTGAGCATTTCATTAAAATCATATTATATATTATTTATCATATTATCTATTATATTTATCTATCTATTATATTATTAGATCATATTATTTAGTGAATAAACAATCTCGTAGGCCTAAAGAATTGTTTGTTGAAAATATCTTCTATTTCATTCACTGTCATTTTTCCTAAGTCTGTACGTACTTAATTCTACATGCGGATACAATATGAGCTGAGTTTACTACGTTCATTCATGAAAGACAGCTATTCAAAGCAAGCCAATTTAAATTAAATTATAGTAAATGAATTGATTTGCCTTCAAATTGTTGTAATCATTTAAAGGCAAATCAATTACGATAATAATTCAATTTTATATGGCCAATAGGATATTCATAATGCCAGATTGTACTAGATAAAGCTAAGGTACTGTGTGTTAAATCTAGACAATCATACTTATATATATTTACATGTATATGTCTCTTACCTTTTTTAGAAATTTAACAGTGATTTGGTCACCTTCAATAAATTGAACGCAGCCGTAATATAACCGTACTACTCCTCGGCGACTGCGTTGATTTTGTATCATGTACTCTACACAGACCCAATTACCAACTTCAATTGTTTCTTCCACCACTTCCACATTGTCATTGTCATCCTCTTCACTGCAGCTTCCGACATCTTGGTCAAATTCAACAACTTGCTCTTCATCATCTTCCTTATTTGTTGTATCGTCAGCATCCACAATTGCTGGTTCAGTGACGACTTCAATAAGATCGGGAACTGTCAGGGCCTGGTGTTGCTTCTGATCAGCTTTACGTTTATTAGCAAAATGCCTCACCTTGATATTGTAACTCACTTTTGTAAGTTTTGCAGAGCGATCATTTGTGAGGAGATTTCTTTTTTTCGTCTTCTGCATGCCATATTCTTTGTTGGATCTCTCTACACAAGCCACAGATGCTGGAAGACTGAGAAGTTGTTTAGCGACTGGCGCTGACACTCTGTGGCCACAAAAAGTATTCCACCATTGTAGTGGCTCCGTACTTCACGGCAACATCGTGGATCAGAAATGGCAATGTGCAATTGATTTTGCAACCTAATATTGCGCTTCATCATCTCGTATTGAGATTTTAGGTTGAATGAATAGACGAAATGATCCTAATTCTCTGATTCATCCGTTTTTCATAGACGAAGTCAATCGCTTCAATAGTTCGAAAGTTCTGTTAGAGCTATATGTTTCAAATACACGAAACAGCTATCATTGCAAAAAAATAAATATAGTAAGCAATTATTATTAAACATGTATTTAGGCCTATTTCATTCACTACAGTCGACCCTGATAATGCAGCACGCTCTCATTCAATATTTAGGTTTAGGCCTTGTTCTGAGAGTTTATATTTTCAGATGACATTCTCGAGAAGTACAACATTGAGGATTCATAGTAGGCTACAACATTAATGAAATAGTAGGCTACACGGCGTGACGGCTCACGCTTTTATGCGGTTATAAATCTTATAATTAATAAGAAAGAATCATGATAATGAAAGTTGAAATATTTAATTTACCATTACAACATTTTATAAAATTTAGGGCTACTATTAAAGAAATTAAAGCAAAAACGTTTAGTTAAACTTCGCAGATAAACACATTATTCTGCTCTCTATTATGATAGCAAATATTTCTCTTCCTTTGAAGCTATGGCTGTCATATGCAGTCGTATGATACAAACCGCAATGTTGTTATTCTATCTTTTTCAAATTACTAATGAAGTGATTCATCAAAATACAGAAATTGAACGAAAAATTTACAAGTGGAAAAATATTATATTTTTTCGGAAAAATTACCGGAAAAATTTCCAGAAAATTTTCCATTTCATATCCTTAGTTATATAATCAATAATTCATGGAGAATGAAGAAGTGGAACTGTTTCTAATCATGATAATTTTATCATCTTAAATGCATTCTTCATGAAAAACATCTCAACTGACTCCGAAAATCAATATTTCACCCCACTCTGAGAGGATAATGCATTGTCGACTGTAGTCGACTCTGGTAAATAACGGGTTAAAATACTTAGACGAGTATTTTGAACGATCCACTGTACAATGCAACTCATGATGTCAAATAGACTTGTGCCTAAATGTCCATGAATTAATAATGAGTTTTCTTTTCACATGTAGACATAAACTATAACAATAAGTACATCTGGTTATCGTACACAATGTATGTTGTCGCATTAAAATTGAGTTTGTGATTTTCAAATCGAAATGCAAGTCCCACGATTTTTGTGACGTCTTGTAAAAAACGGATATTGTATAATAATTGCTTCGAAAATTCATTAAATATTAGTACGCCTGACGTATGCATAACGCTCTCTCTTTCTTTCTCTCGACTGCCTGAATGTAGTTTGATTTTTTTGATATCAATGAAAGTAAATAATTGTTGGTTAAATAATATAAAATTTGCGCTTAAAAATGTCTTACTTCACGCGTTATTCGGTCTTAGCATCCTACTAACAAAATGATTTGTAAGTAATAGCATATGTGTGCTCTTATGCATATTTAAAGTTAGTCAATCATTACAGACGCAGAGTTGATAAGTGATTTTTCTTAATTCTTATAATTATTTATTAAATACTATTTTCAAGGAATAAATTGTGTGATATTGGATAGATGCGCAACTTTATAATACTTTATGGTAATTACAGAAATATAGAATATGTTTATGATTTGGATATATTTGGATGTTACGTGAATATTTAGAATACCGTATATGCAACAGCAGGCTAAATAGCAAGGTTTCTCGGTTCGCATGATAAACCGGCGCGAACCAATGCGATGAACATCAGAGTAGATTCAATCTGACATCGTATGGATGATCATTCCATGTACTTTACATATGCGATTTATTAGAGGCCTGTTAGTCAATGTGCATAAAAGATTAGTGTAGCCAGATGATAGAGAACTCCATTGGAGCTGCTGTGAATGCGGCTTAAGTGAAAATGCACACTACAGTCGCTGATAGTTTTATAATCCAACCAGTGACCACAGACTGATCCTCCTGTCAATTCATCATCACAGATAATCTGACTTAAATCGGTTTCAAGAAAGCAATTCGATGAATTAATTACCAATGCCGAGGAAAACGACCGAGCCCGATTATGCGGCTGTAGCACTAGAGGTTCGGGTTATTGGATCCAAGCAATTCCCTCTTCTTCGATTGGCACTCGTCTTGATGACCCTGATCTACAAATCTTTGTGGTTTACGCTTAGGTGCACCAGTCTGTCTTTACCACAAATGCGCCTGTAATCCCATAGTTGATGTGTTCGGTCAACATGCCCTAAACTGCGGTCAATTGAAAAGTTGAAAGAGCTTTCAGCCATTAATCACCCTTCGATGCTCGAACCGGTTGGCATGTCAAGAAATGATGGAAAGCTCCCGGATGGTGCAGCGTTCACTAGGTGACATGCCACGCTCAATTACGCGTAATTACGCATGACCCTAGAGATCCGTGGTTACGCGTGATATTGCTGCAACATCTGTCGGCAGTCCTGTTATATAGACTTTGCGTCTCATGTGTCTGCATGTATCAGCGGCTAAACAATGTGATTGGACCTCAATTTCATGCTCGGGGAAGACAGAACATGCTTAGCGGTTCAGCCGTGGTTCAAGCGGCATCGCGGACAAACGTAGACGACGCGTAAACTATAAAGGCGGCACAGGCATTGATATAGGAGTTATACAGGATGGCGGACTTCCCTAAACTGGTGAAGCCTCTCTCCCAGATAGGCGAGATACCGGAGACGTGTACTGTCTGACATTGACACTCATTTGAATGAAGATCTATGCTATATGAAAGAAGGTTCTCAAGATTAAGTAATATCATTGTTAGAAATAGCCTATACATCATTACAATTTTAGAAATTGTTTCCTTAGCTCTTGCTTCATAATTTCATGTTAATGTTTATAAGAAAATGATAATATCACACAAACGGCATAATTGGATGATCATATAACCCTGCAATTATAAAAAGGAAGTCTGCAGCGAGGCGATCAGGAGTATTATAGGCCAGCATACTATCCCATGCATATGAAACGGATTTCATTAAAAATGTTGTTGGCAATAAAATCTCACGAAGACAGACTGAAAAATTGATCGATCGACCAATATCAAATATTGCCATTATACATAGGAGGATATTATTACGTTCGAATTCAAAGCTGATTAAGGACACGGTCGTTTGTAATGTAATCCACTCTGTATTAAAGAGATAGGCTTAATCAATAACCGAAGGTTTGAGAATTCATAAATAATTCAGCGCTTTCGTTTCATTTGTTCGATACAGAATATCTACTGAGAACACGGTAGGATGTCTGATGATAATTTGAGAAGCTCTTCGAAATCCTGTTGTATGTAAAGCAAGGGATTATATCAAGACCATGTAGGTCGTATAGTCAGGGCAGACTGTAAATTGCTAAGTTCCGAAAATTCAATGCATATCAACATGGCTGTCAACGCAGTAGAGATAAAGCGATAGATGAAACAGGACAGTAATAGCAGAATATCTGTGCACGAATCAGTATAATAATGAAATTGTACATACAGTCAAAGCTCGATTCAATTCTGCCGACGTGACATTAGACCAGCAAAATCAATCAATACGGCATGCAAAAACCAATGAAACAGATTAACTTAACAAAGGACTTTAATTGAATATCTTTAATAAAAGTACAACGGTGTCTCCTACTTATTAAAGATAATCAATTAAAGTCCTTTGTTAACTTAATCTGTTTCATCGGTTTTCACATGCCGTATTGATTGATTTTGCCCGTCTAATGTCACGTCGCCAGAATTGACTTTATCTCATTGCAGCGAACCATCAGTTAGCGCCAACGCTGTGCAAAGTATCTTGCAGTCAAAGCTCGATGAGCATGTACCAGGTTTTCTACTCTTAATTATTGAAAGTCTGAATTCAAAATCAACTTATATAAGCCGCCAAATATACAAAAAAATGCCACGGCCGTATGATCTTAATTGACCGAAGTCTTAATTATCGGTGTCCGAATTAACGAGCTTCGACTGGATTTACCGTATTCATGCGAAGCGATTCGTTTGCGATGTCAGTCTGTCCGCACGATTCGATCTGAATGGTCGTGAAATATTGGCTTGCTTTACCTATAGTCAAACATTTATAACCAGAGGAACATTTTTCTACATCACATCTAATTCAAAAGTTATCTGGTGAAATATTTCAGTTAATTAAGTGTTTGGTATAATGTGTAGTGCGCAGGTTAACCGCTTATTTACTAAATTTATCTACCATCACTTCATTCGACTTACCTGATACGAATTTCGTTTGATAAATAATCCATTCCATCAATATTTTCGGCTTAGGATATTCCTCGCATTTTCCATATTGTAATTTGGTTGATAATCCATTAATAATATCAATCAATTTACACAGCGATGTCCACAGGCGTCAGTCAGGCAGCTCCAAAAGTAGAGACACAAATGGAACGTCTAGATTATTCTGCGCTATTTCTCTTTGTGAAATGAAGCGATGAACTCTACTTCACCCCTCGAGTTGAAATGTGATCTTCTAATTGCGCTGCGCTATCGAAGGCGCACGAGAAAGTTATCTGTTATCGGGCTGGACTGGACAAAGCGCGCTTCTATTAATAGAATTCTCTCTCTCCCCTTCTATACATCACTGTATCACAGGCTTGAAGCGACCGAGATAGTATGCAATACTCATAGAGGATTCTTCCATTCATTCACAATTTAATGAATGAACAATAATACAACTTGCAACCTTGATTGACGAAAAAATTGACAAGTGTTGAAATTCAGGCATAGTCAGAATCATGGTCAGAATGATATAAAGAATGATATGAAGTTCAAGGTAAGTCAAGAATTTTGACTAATTATCTGCATTGCCATCGATGCGTCATGCAAATGCATAAATTACGATTTGCATTTCACGATTGAATGCATCATCATCATGTAGCGAAAACCACTGAGAAAAATGAGAGCTAAGGTTATTTATTCCGAGGAAAAACTTGCCTAGATGTGCCAGACAGTCGATCGATGACAGTTTTGGGCCAGTCCACTAAGATCAGAGATGCGTTTTTCTTAGAAATCACAACAAATTCGCTGCTCAATGCGTGTGACAACTCTGGGGTCGTTCTTATTCAAAATTAGAGCTCGTGTGAACTTAAGGGTCGACCCACGACCACCTTCTGTCAAAAAGATAACCGTGAAAATTGGGGGGGGCAACCCTCGACTTTAAGAGATCACATTTCACGTCATTTTTTGAAGAGAATGGTCATAAATTGACATGATCATGCATTTTTACTTCCAAATAAGCCATTTTCGAAAAATTTGTTGGCCCCCATATTTTCCCGTGGCCCACGACTGACGAGGGGCCTACGACTCATTGTCTCGCGGGATATTACACGTAGGCCTGACAAAACGACAGACGGCTTGCTCACAAACTACAGTATCGAAAAGCATCAACCCACGGAAGTCTCCAGGCTCAGATGGGGTACCATCGATCTTGTGGGTGAAGTTGTCTTCTAGTCTTGCTGATCCTATTTGCCAGATATTTAACAGGTGTCTTGAAGTAGCCAACTTGCCTACCATGTGGAAACAAGCAGATGTGGTCCCAGTACCGAAAACAAAGTCACCCAGTCTATCTGCGACTCGCCCTATATCTCTGCTCCCGATGCCTGCCAGACTTTTCAAGAGGTATGTTGTCGGATTATTCTCAGACGACATGTGCAAGCACACAGATGTCACACAGTATGCCTACAGGAAGAAGAGCTCAACATGCTGTGCTCTTTTACAGCTGACCGACTACATCGCTAATGCTCTGTCAAGAAAGCAAACTTCTTCTTGTCAGTTGCTGACTCTTGACATCGAAAAAAGGATTCGATCGTCTATCACATCATCTCTTGATTCAGAAAATGCTTCGTGACAGCTTTGATCCCTATCTGGTAAACTTTGTTTTCAACTACCTAAATGGTCGATCATGTTGGTTGGATGATGGTTGGAAGTCCACTTTTAGTGAATGCAAAATCACCACCAGTGGAGTGCCTCAGGGATCATCCATAGGGCCCTATCTGTTTGCCTACTTCTTGTCCGACTTGGTAGTTTCTCCCAGTGTGTGTATGGTGAAGTACGCCGATGATGTTTTCATATGTGGTCCAAACCCGAGCGCATTGACTGACGACTGTGTTGTTGCAACTGCCTATGATGAAGTAGCACGTTGGATGTCTAACAATAAAATGGAAATCCAAGCAAGTAAATGCCGACAGATGACTATTTCTTTGTCCCATCATCCTCATTCCAACAGTCTTATCGAAAATGTTCCATGTGTTGATGAGCTAAAAATTCTGGGGGTTACCTTTGATCAACGTCTCTCTTGGAAATCTCATGTCGAAACACTGTGCAAAAGGGCCTCATCTAAAATGTACGTTCTTCGAACTCTGAAACCCTACCTCTCCCGAAGTGATTTATTCATGATATACTCCGCTTGTATCAGAAGTGTGCTAGAATACAGTGCTCCATTATTTGTGAATTTAGGCAAATGTGAAAGTGACCTTGTGGAAAGCGTCCAAGATCGATGTCATCGCATAATATGTGGCTCGGCCTCCTCATGTAATTGCTCTCTTTTCGTCCCACTACAATACAGACGCAATATTCTTGGTTGGAACTTATTTCAGCAGATGTCATCAGACAATAGTCATCCTATTCACGGACTACTTCTCCCCCGACTACCACATACAGGACACTTTAGAATTCCACTGGCTTCAAATCGTCTCATACAGCGCTCGTTTATTGTGACAATGTCCAAATTATATAATTCAAATTTCCATACATAACGTTTGTAGTTCGACACATCTATCTCATGCATTACTTCCCGAATATGTGTTTTTTTTCTCTCATTTGACTTGTTATGCACAATACTATCTTACTGTCTCATGTTGTATCTTCATGCATTTGCCCCACGTTTCTCAATATTGGGGTTTGAGAAAATATACGAATTATTTATTTATTTATTTTTATCAATCAGCGAATTGAATTTTTAAGATGGAGGACATTCATGTTTATTCACCACTCCTCTTTTTAGGAAATATGCTTCAATATCAAGGATCCAACTTTCCATCTTCTATCAACGATCCTGATGAATCACGCGATTAATTCTCCAATCAAATACATATTTTATTTTGTAACTTCAGTGCAATTAGAATGGTTGGCTTATATACAAGTTACCTATTGATGCTGTTTATTCACCTAATCTACAAGTACGATTTATTTGCTACTCACATGTCTTAATATTGTTGACGCACCATATACACTCCATTTAGGTACTCATATATCCGCGGTGATAATCAAAGGATGGCAACATGTATACTATCTTCAATGAATAGAGAAAACTGCACCGTCAGCTGTTCGACGAGTTGATTCACACCCACACACCGCATGAGGAATCCGTGAACTGACTGATAGACGTAGCGCGCGGCGAAGAAATGCATTGCAATGTTCGAATTCAGGAGGCTCGCCATCATGAAGACATGATAATCCTCTTATAGAATAGGTCAGAAATATAAATTAGATAATTGCAGTGGTCGGGATCCATTAGAATGAAGTCACCCGGAACGAGAAAACCGAGTTAGTTTCAGTAATATTAGGCAAATCCTGAACCAAAGAATTGACAAAAATTTCACAAATTTTAACCATACTAATTAAATCATTATCAAATCTATCAATTTATGATGAAAATCATATTAAACTTATCATTTCAGGATTAAATACATATAATATTTATCAAATACTCATCTAAAAAGTATCAAAATAACCATATTAGTATCATATCTATTATACTATTTATCTAATATGAAAATATTTCGTCAAATTTCTATCAAATCTCTGTAATGGTTCCAAAAATGTAATTGGTATTTTATCAAAATATATTAAAAACTTGATTTCTAAACCTGAAGCGCTGGTAAAATTTTCAATTGATCAGTTTCAATTATATATATATCTATATATGTCGAACTATAGAATGTCAACATTGCAAAATCAAAAGCTACTAATTACAGTTATAAATAGTTTTATTCGTTTACCATTCCTTGACCATGCCAACATTTAACATTTACATAAAATACAAAAAACATTGTTGTTCAACGTCATACTGCCACGAAATGTTCTAAAGAATTAGCAGCTCATTATAGCATCACTGCAAAACCACAACATTCGGAGACAGTGACAAAAATGTGCAAGAAACTACTCAACCAACTCACCTCTCAGTAGCATGTGCAGGCCCACAGATGGATCAAAAGCTCCCAATTGCCATACGGTCGAACTCATTGAATTGATTTGGTTAAATCCATTCGTATTTTCAGTATTGATTCCTAGGACAACGATTCACGTCTGAAATACAGAGTAAAGATATAGATTTGAATGCAAAAAACGCAAGTTTGTAAAGCATCTGCGAAGGCACAATTTGTGAACTTTCATAGTATTCTTGTAAAAAAAGCAACATTTAACATCACATGATTAAAAGATTTACATGTTCTATAGGCAATTTCAGAAAGTCTTCGGCTTTGATACTGAAACAGATTTTTAAACAAATTATGGGACAAATTATCATAGACAAGCATGGATTTGCAATCAATTTACATGATGACTTACATGGCACAATTAATTCACATATGACGACTGGTTCAAAGTACACTTAATGTGACAATTTGTAGGAAGTATGAAATAGATATTCAACAGATTGATTCACACATAATTATAATATATTGCATGCACAACACAAGTCAAAAAAGTTTTAAGAACGCAACTGTTCTCAAGTGGATATATTCGCATACTTCACAATAGTCTCAGTAATAATTAAATTATAATTATTCCCGCGACTGTCGATCAATTTCATTTGCCACAAATATTCCAGTATTATTTACAAAGCATTCGGAAGCTCTGACATATGTGTCGGCATGAAAATTAAAGGACTTACCTTTATATTTATAACCAGGTCGATTTGGTCAGCCATTTAATCTAGCTTGAGCATTTTATTACTTAATCAGGGGATGGGGGACCATTTGGATTAATGCAAGGGCATCATCTAAAAGAAAGCAAGTATCCACCTAAGATTCGTCTCAAACATGTTTTATGAGCCAAGTACAGTGGCGCTGCTTTCCAAATTACTTTGACCCCATGACCGCAGAATGTGCGCATTAATAAGATTCGTTTCAGTGGTTGAGAAAATTTCAATGCCTCATGTGATAGTTCATTTTATAAAGTGCCTATTGTAATAGGCTATCTATTTTTCATTTTCATTAATTCATAATTTTAGCAAGACAACTATAAAATTGATATTATCTCACTCACTAATTGCCAATTTACATGATTACCTGATGATCAAGATAGCCCGCTTGGCAAGCTCACGTTAGTTTACGTAAAACATATGTTACGATAAGTTACTCTTCTCACGCAATTTTTGTGTAAAAATTGGCACAAAAATTTGCGTAGTTCTCACGTAAAATCTGACGCGATCCTTACGTAAGTCTCACTTGTGTCATTTTACGTTATTATAAGTTACGAAATTTACGCACATAAACGTTTTTTTCTTTAATTCCTATTTACTTTCATAATAATTTTCAATTATCCATTAAACACGACAACTGTCATGCAACCCCATTCATTAAATCCATAAGAAGATCAAATATGGTAAAATGTTGATTTATTCACTCAATAATTGAAAAACAATTAAATTAGTTCATAAACTGACTCAAATAAGTTTGCGTTGGGAGTTTATTGTACACCGTTGTCAGAGGTTTCCCGACCGAATAGTTCCAAGAAGAAGGTTGATTTGTAATTCCCGTATGAGCTACAGCTGATGATAGCGACCTGAAAACGACAAGTTACGGGAGTTAGGGCGATTACGGGGGGAGGATTTAAAGAAACGAGTACGTAATCGCAAAATATGTGATTACTATACATGTATGAAAACAACCTAAGTCCATTTAGTTCGTTTCAAACAATATCTTTAGATCTATCACTAACATAATAAATACTACGTTAGATAGCAATACTTGATATTATGATTTCCAGTTCTATTTTTACTTTCGCATAAGAATATTATCCATGTGAAGAGAACTACCAAATTCGTAAATAAGTTAAGAATAAATCTGTTTTGCGCAGCATCATTTCACGAAAGAACTGAACATATCATTATTGTTCTACCATTCTTCAAAAAGCCGTTCTCGGGAACATAGTGAAAGTAAAGCGACCAATAGTCATATTCATAATATACTGGTTCCAGAAATTAAAGCACGATTCGATAGCTGTATAGTGCTATATTTTTCATCCCAATGCTTTATCTAAAATCCTTTTTTTAACATAATACATGTATGATGGCAAATAATTGAATTCTAATAAAGCATAGCATAACCGCATTGTTATATTTCATGGTTGCCAGATGATTTGATTTGAAGAGAAATACCATATGAATCACATTTTCAAAGTTGTCTATGATCGCCGTGCTATATTTTTCATCTGAAAAATATAGCACTCCGATATCATGCTTTAAGACAGATATAGTACTTTAAATCTCGTGCTTTGAAAAAAATAGCACGAGGACCTTTGGTCCTCGTGCTATATTTTTCAAACCACTCGATTTAAAGTACTATATCTATCACTTAGAAATGTAAATTCATATACCTATGTATCATATTGAATAATTGCCTATAAAGAAGCTTATCTACTTAAATGAAGGAAATCGAGACGCGCATACATAAGTCTCGAACATAGAATAACGTCTATTAGGAAACTACTTTCACGTACAGTATTAGGATAAGTATCAGTACTAACTTACTTTCCAAAACTGTCCATAATTTCAGTTGATTGAATTATTGTAATAGGCTTGCCAGCATCGTAACAGTCCATCGATAATTTAGTTCATACTGCCACTAATCTCCAATTACATTGATATTTGCTGAAAAATAGATTACAGGTGTCATTGTCTCATCAAAAGTTTGTGACTTTGTACCAACATGAACGTTTTTGAAATATATGAACAATCTTTGAACAAAGCAAAGCAATCAAATTATCAAATGATAACAGAATATAATTGATCAACTTTCATTCACCGTGAAATTTATGAATAAGCAACTTTGAACAATGAAAACAATGTTAAACATGGTACATAATATGACAGCAGATACGAGTTGGTGAATAATCTAGAAAATCAAGACTCACATTTCCACACTACTTAACATGATAGCAAGTTATAATTAATTAGCTAGTTGAGGTGGCCGAGATCCCCTCCCTGATCTAGTCATTTAATTGATCCAAAAAACTTAGTTCCCATTCCGAATAGATTTAAAAAATAATAAGTGCAATACTTCTCATAGTAACTTTTTCAATGTTACTTTAACTTATACATGTATTTTTATATGTTTTATTATGAAGCGTTTTCTGCCAATATCATCAAAAAGTGTACTTAGTCAATACTTTTATTTTTTTTTCTAAATGTGTTTATTTCTCGCTGCTTAATTTTATTGATTATATCTATCTAATTGTATGTGTATTTGACGTGATCGATGGTATCGAAACGTGTGGCAGGGTCATTTCATATTTCAAGCGGACATGACCTCTGCAATTTCAATTTGGTTTTTATCGTACGCACGTAAATATGCTTCTGTATCCTAACCAAAATACAATGAAACTTGTTAAAAAGCTCAATTTTCCCTGACGATGACCTGATTTCATCCAATAGTATTTGATAGTACATGTACTGGTACTGTACATGTACTTTATGCTTCAGTTATGTAATGGAATATGCATTTAAGTTCTTTTTGATGTATATGTATGTATATCAGACATTCCCATTGACAGTTAGGATAAAACTTATAATTTCTTTTAAGAAATCTTTTTATCATCACCGATGGCCATTTTTATTTCTTTATTGCGTTTTTTAACGAATCTCCAGATCCAAGGAAAAGTTGGTGAAAACTCCATAAGACTTCTATCCCCCCACCCCGTCAAAACTATTAAATGTTTAGAGCTCAACTTGTACTTGTTTGAACAAATAATGCTATAAATTTCATGTCATGATTTTTTAATATCACTAAAACGAGCTTTTTAGATAAGTCACTTCTTGCAGAAAGTTCCTCCTTCACTCAAGAACACTGTAATAAAAGAAAAAAACACATGAGAACGCCTTATCGATAATCATATTGCTATGTTAGCACTAGGATGTAGGTTTTAACGACTTAATAGAATTCATTTGTATTAAATAATTATGGAAAAGTAACAGTTCTGATTTTACAAGTAATTAGTGATACTATGCCTTAACCCATTAACGACCCTAATTAACCCCTTAACGACAATGGCATAAATAAAGTACACCAAAAGAGTAACATATTTTGATCGAAACCTATGCAGTTCGGCGACAATGACGTTCAAAACGATAAATTCATTTAAAATACCACTGAACCACGTGTATTTCCTCAACATTTTATTTTAGTGTTTCTTTTCCCGCGACTTTTGAAACAATTTTCTACCAAAAAACATGGCGAATGAGTAAGTGTGAAATTATCTACTTTGAATATATTGCATCATCATAACTGTCGGCAAAGTAATGAATAATGATACTATTTGAATGAATGTAATGGATATTTGTTTCGTAATTAGTGTGTAGTATGAATAATTGATTATAGAAAAGTGTACTTTATTTAGTACGCTGTCATTAGGGCTGGCACATGGGACAAATCAAAGTCAGCAGATGAGAATTGCAGAATGCCCTTTTCTAATGACATCAGTTTTAGTTATGTGTAAAAGTACTTCAGGAAAGAGCAGTATCTTAATAATACAAGTTTATGGTATTACTATACAGGTTTATTGTCTATAATTGAACCTTCATTAGCAATTTTTCCATAAAATCATGGATGCGCTACGATGGTAATCAATCACCGATCATTGACTTTAGCATTACAAGAAGGATGATGTATTTGTACGTTGAAAAATATATAAACAATGATATTGCAACAAAAAAAAGTGAAAATAGTTAGTGGTGCTGGGAGTTGAACGCGCGTCGCATAGCCGTGATAGTCGTAGTTTTACCCACTAGACTGTGACATGTTTCTTACGACATGTGAATCTGCCGCTTACTGTTCTAATTGCCTGAATTCCCCAGCTGCTTATTTACTCTTATCCCTCGGGGCCGACAAGTACATGAGATTCTGCGAGACGGCGACCTTGGCAGAGGCGTTAGACACCGCTGAAAGTGGGATAAGACGGAGCTCACGAATTCGCGCGATTTATGCAACGCCGCCTAATCTCAATTATGATTCAGATGAAGATAGTGCTCCAGAAGACGAGTCCGATGAAATAAGTTTGAATAGCCTGGGTTCGGGTTTGCTGTCTGCTCCGGCTGCAATTGAAATTATTGAAGATGAGGATAGTGATGATGAACCTGCAGCTAAATGTCCTAAAATTGAAAATTGGGAGGAATCATCGGCTTCAAGCAGTCATTCCGTAGTCGCGAACGGAAGTCGACAATTTTGAGATCACCGATCTTGCAAAATCCATATACCGTATATACTCGCATATAAGCCGATCTCGCATATAAGCCGACCATCTAAAATTGCTTTAGAATTACCAGTTTTTGCAAAAACCCGCATATAAGCCGGTACTCAACTTATCTAATTTTACACTATATTTTTGGTTCATAGAAATTTGTTACTGTAAAGATGATAAATGCTTACTTTTATGTTACATACTAAAAGAAATAGAAGAAATTTTTTTATTTCTAAGAAACCAAACCGTGTACCAATGACGTCGGCTTCATCATTACCTCTAGCTTGGTTACGGCTCGCCACTGGTGACACACAACCAAATAAAAAGGCAGATAGCGATGAAAACGTGTAGCTGGAAAATTGGCATTAGTATCTGTCCTTGTGTTCATTTTGTTTTATACGCATATAAGCCGACCCCCTGATTTCAGCATTGTATTTTATACTTCTAAACTCGGCTTATATGCGAGTATATACGGTAGGTATGATCGCAAAGATCATTGGCCGGTGACGGTCGAGACACAGAGAAGATGTCAAGGGTGTTCTAATGGCAGATCAAAGCTCATCTGCGAAAAGTGCAACGTTGGGCTTCACACTTGGTGTTTAAAAAAATACCACTTACTGTGACAGTGACAACTAGTGACAACTAGTGACAACAGTGACAACTCAACCGACAATGGCATACATATATGCCACCTCTGTAGAAAAAAGATGGCGGAACGAAATTTCTCGGAAACGATGAATTTGTAATGAGAATAGATATTTGTGAAAAATTTCACTGGTTTTTTTAAATTTTGATTGCTAAAAAAAATCCGGGCGTTAATGGGTTAATATAACGCCTTTATGATAATAACTGGATTGAGTGAGAAGGTCGAGTCCGACGAAAAACGTAAATACATGTCTAAAAGAGAAAGTAGGGGCTTCAAACAATAAATTTCAAGGATCTCGACATTCTTATGTTATCGTTAAACCTAATATGACTGAAATAGAGTTTGTCACTTTTTTAATTACATGTTGTGAATAAGTCGTTAATTAGCTCATAGAAAAGCTTTTATTTGCTGAAACTCGAGTGTATTGCATCGATCTATGAACTCAATGATATTGAATACAGATAGTGTAGGATGGATAACTTAAAACACACCCCCTCCACCATTCAGATCCACTTACTTTTCGTTGCCTTCGTGATCCCTTCTCTTCTGTGCATGTTCGTTCTTCATGGCTTTGGCCGTAGCAGGCATACGTTTCAGCGCATCTATCAATTTCTTAGAAACTCGAGCTTCTATATGAGCCTCCTCCTTCTTCATTTGATGGGCCATGACGGTAACTAGGATTTTCTCAATACCTAGCTCTGAGGCAGGCCTCTTACCTCTCTTCCCATCTCTGCTAAATTGTTTCCAGACATTCGGTACCGCCAGTCTAAGGAGCATGTTGTACAGAGTTGCTGTTAACGTGATGCCCTTTATCGGTACTAGGTTCTCAACAATGTCAGGTAAGCTTGTATTACGAATGATTTGTTCCAGTTCCTCTTCGGTCTCAGCTTGCCGAATGAAATGAGATGGCAAGACAGAAGAATTAAGTCTCTCGGCCGAAACCTTCTGGTTAACTTCACCAATTTCTTGCTCTATTCGTATCTGTCGGTCACGCAGATCTTTCATGAATTCCATTACATTGCTTTTGAAAACACTATCATTTTCAGTGTTTCCATCACATGAAACAGCGATAGAGTTGAAAGGCTGGGGGGAACTGCTGTTTCTTTGAGACCAAATGCCACTTCCATCGAAATTAGGCCTAGGCGTAGGACGGTTAGTTGCTTTGCTCAGCCCAGTGCAGTAGGAAGGTTTGATGGAACTGCCGTTTCTTGGAGAGCAGCCACTATTTCCTTCCAAAGAGGGTACAGGCGGAGGAAGGTTACTAGCTCCTTTGTTGAGCCCCGCACAGCTGGAAGGCTTGGGAGGCGCCGGTGGTAAGTCAGTCGTAATGGATGTTGGTACCGGTACGTTATTCAGTTCCAAAACAGAATGCGACTGTCCTCATCGTTGTCGGTCTATAAACGAAAAATAATGATATGTTACGCATATTTGTCATGAAATATAATTGTAATACGTTTTCGATAAATCAAATATAGCCGAATGACAAATAAATCTATTTACACAAAAGACACTATCATTTACATGTAAAGGACACTCTAATGTCCCGGGGCAACAGAAACTTTTATTGTGTACTTCATACGGTACATATTTTAACGATGTTGGTAGTTACTTAACTGTAGTAAGTTTTCTTCGACACGAATAAGATGCATGCAGTGAATGTTCCGAATATTCTTTCACTAACTTTCATGTAGGGTTGGCACTTGGCACTTACAATACGAGGATCGTCAGCCCAACATTATCACAGGCTCTATTCGCAGCTATCGTTCAATACGCAAGCTGTATTGAAACATTTTCGGTACCAAATACATAAAAATTCATAGCAACATTGTCACTCTTCCATAAACTTACAAAGGACACATCGCTTGATTCACTGATGTCGTATTTGTTCTTGCTAAGCACACGGTTGCGCCCATAACGACTTTTTCCTTCGATGGTAGTCCTGTATGCCGTTGTGGATTTAAGTCTCTTGTGGCTTTCACGCTCATTTATTCTAACCTTCATTTCGTCAACCATAGTTGGCTTTTCATTTGCTGTAAAGAAATAGAAATGTACATGTCTTACATACACGTAAGTCTGCATATAAGTCTCAGTCTTTTATGGCTTGCTATCATATTGATCCCCACAAACAATGTTTGGTAGAAACCGTACAAAATAAAGAACGATATATGTATATGTAACAATATTTTGAATAGATGTAGAAATACCGAATCAGAAACTTACACGAATTCAAAATTTCTGCCTCATACTCGGTATCACGGTAGACTATCGTTACAATGGAGCCTGCAATCAAGAAATGAATTCGAGTAAAATGAATGATCCCCGAATAAACTCGTTAATCTTCAAATATGCTGATCCATGTCGCTACTTACAGTCTACTTAAAGGATAGGTTTATAGATCGCCAAAATTTATTGAATAGCCTTAGATGAAAAACGCATGCCACGAATAAACAGCATAAACATGATATCAATAACTAGGCTTCAAACATAGCAAAACATGAATACAACCAGACTTCATTTAACAGTGTTTTTATCTGAAATAATAAAAATTTCGGTAAATGTAAGCCTATAGATTAATATTCATTGCCATTATATCGTCAGGTTTATCGTAACAATACTGATTACACCAAAACAGAACTAACTAGTTCAGAATATTATACCATAGGAAACCTATCTAATATCATCATTGGGTGTCTAATCTAATAATGCATTTATTACAGACTGTATTTTAAAACACCACCAATTTAAAATACATGGGTTTGGGGTATTGTTTTTTTAATTGGAATTAGTTTTTTGCGAACTCTGATGAATATAAAGTAATACAAGTGTATAAGAATATCAGTGTATTTAAATGTAGTTGCTTTTACACATACTTGCCTATATAACAAGTACGATTTAATGTCTACCACTGACCATTAATTTAAATAACCCATTAATATCATACCCTGCTAAAATCTATCAGCGCGAATGTAGTTTATTTCTATTCACTTACCGATTTCGACATCTTCTGAAATGATGTCCTCCATATCCACGACGCCGAACTTATCGTCTTCTGTGAATTTGACCAGGAAATATACCATCTGAAACAAGAAGTTAGAGAAGTTACATTCTTGAATGGTTCATAAATAGAATGTTAGAAGCCTACATACAGAAAGATGTGTTATGACGCATGTGTGTATGTCAATTCTAAAGCCACTCAGATGAATAAACTCTGATTGATTGATCCATAGTCCATACCCATATGCTTACACCGTAATGGTTACCTTTCTGAATGATTGGTGATATTTTAAACATTGAAAATATTTTAAACTAGGGAAAATAATATGTAAGAAATGGAGATACGCCTGTTTTAAGGTTGCTAAATTTTCGATTGGAAGTTTGGCAAGCGTGAATAAAGTCAAGATTAAGTAAATGCCTGCGAGCAACTCATTTCTGAACTCACCTACGACTTTTTTAGTCTGGATAGTGACGGTAACAGTACATGACAAAGTAAAGAAATATGTATTGACTATAAATGATATATATTAGAAAAAGAGTACATGTGTTGTTAATTACTCGTAAAAAGTACCATACATGTACGGCATTTTTATGCAAGTTGGGAAACACCTTCCCTGTAGGCAACTCTTTGGAATTAAAGGAGACTAATTATACGAATGTAGCAATGGATAATAACAATCATCAAATCTGAGTAGTTTACATTTAACGTCCTTTGTATTGATTGATTTGTAGAGAAAACTGAAGCGAGAACCCTTGTAAATATCTAGAATGGTCGAATCCAACGGGTCTATATAGGCACTTCCAGTAAATCGCAAAAACCGTCCTATTAAGAAAACGTTGTTTTCTTTGGTTGCAATGTATTTCACCTTCACAACTTCTCCTTGGTGGGATAATATGTACCGATTTGCCCCATAAACTTTAATTTGAAATGTTTTGAAATCTACCGATGCAAAAAAACTATCAAAATCACTCCATCTAAATCCAATGAGATAACCGCTCACAGAATTAGAATTCAAGGGACATGAAACTCTACAATTTGAAACGCCATAATCTTCAGAATGAATCGGCCTTCGACCAAGGTTCTGGCCATGACGGACAATTTGGGTACGTAATTGCTCCAAAGGTCTATTTGCAGAATATATACAGCTTACAACACAGTTCAGATAGCTTTCAAATTGGAAACAGCTGAAGGTATCAGCCGGTCCCCTAGAGTTGCAGTCATCAACTAGGTGAATCAAGGAGTGCACTGTTAGCGCTATAAAACTCTCACCGAACTGATCACGACAACTGTTGAAGAAATGACGAACCAAGTCCGAACAGTAATCATTCATCTCCTTGCACCATTGTGGATGGCATAATATCCGCATAATGACCCCGAGACGCCTCAAAAGTAATCCGATGATGGAACTATATTTTGAGATTATTTCATGCCCGAAATATAAACAGAAGAATCTCAACTCCGAAGCTTTCCATTTCGACAAATGACTCAGGCTTCGAGGTTTGCGTTGGAAGTCTTTCGTAATACATTGTCGTGATTGGGAAATTTCCAGGTTCATTTGGGATAGGTTGCGATTACTCAAACGAAATCGTCCACTTGGTTCTCTTAACAAATCTAGAATTTTCGGTACAATGCCTTCGCAGACAGAATGCATGTAATCATTTGGAAAAGATGTCACAAGGTCGATGTCAGGGATTCGAGAAAACGGAGAATCACCGTGATGATGCTCTTCCTGTTCTTTCATTCTAAAACTTTCATTAGTTCTTAGCGGCGCGGAATGATTTAAAAATCGACGACCGTTATTCACAGTTTCGCCCTTTTGTGTGCATCGATCGCAAGCATAAAATCCTGTTGGTGCTTTGATATTCTTGACCATCGCCCTTGCGATAGAATCACATGCGCAATGTGAAAATTGTACAAGAACGTTTCGAGTTGAAAGTCCATCCGTTAATAATATTATAAGCTCATCAATAGTATCTCTGAGAAACGTATCAACGCAGCTTGGCTTTGATTCTCCGAAATATACACCTGCTATGAATGTTGAGCACTCGATTCCGACAAGAGAAATAAGAATAGGCCAGAATCCTTTCACGGCACTCTTGAAGATGCCCACGCCATCCACATGCATAACAATGCTTATACTTTCAGGAACATATTCACACTCTGATAACATGCTTTCGAGTCCTCGTTCGATACCGAAGTGTATGTAGGAGCCCGGAGGTACACTTTTTATCGGAAAAGAGGAATTTGCTTTCGTTGTAGGCATCAACGTGCGTGAAACACGCGGTAATTTTGGGAAATAGGGTCAAAGCTTTTTCAATAATACATCCATACTTGATCTTGTTTGCTTTGTTTCTCTCCAAAAATCACGCAAATCTTTCATAATTTTGATACTTTTAATATCCTCGTTGTCGTTGCTGTCATTATCTGAGCTAGAAAACTCCTCTTCAGAGGACCAATTATCCTCCGTATTTAAAGGTGATAAGGTAGAAGTTTGAGTTAATTGATCATTCTTTGGCATGACATCAAAATCATTTTTTCTTACTCCTACATTCAATAGATTATTACAACATGGTAGACCACTGGTAGTTAGAGCAATTGAACCATTGATGTCATTGGTTTCGGTATATTCCTTGGTATCCATCTCATTATTTTCAATACTAATACCATCATAATTTCATAATCCATATCAGTTTTCTGTCGTTTGCTTCGCCGTTTTATTAGCAACTTCCGCTTTTTGGGTGGATACGTTATTAGGACATCAGACTCTGAGCTTAGTTCTACCAAACTTGACCTGTCAGTGTCTCTCCAGGAACAACTTTTCTGGAATTTTTTGGAAGCTAATGAAATATCACTTCCATTTGAGCTGCTTGCATCCCACGAACATTCCATATCGTATCCTGCAAAGTAATGTAGTTAGTCTATTTTACCGTCAACCGATTTCGATCACTTTTTCATATATTAAGGAAGTTATATTTCCGTTTAAGCAGCACTAGTAACAGTGTAGATATGAAACAAATCAAACCTTAAGAAATTCTTACTTTTAATCATACCAGTAACCAGTATTTCGGCTGTCACGACAGACGTGTGGTTAAAAAATTAAAAGTAGGGCCTATACACAGAAGTCATAGTGGTTGCATCATAATCGCGCTGACAATTTCAAGGGTCTTTCATCATTTCACCCATCACACATGTCATTTCCTCACTCACTTGCAAGATAAAATGAATTACAGATTACAACATCAATAATCTACAGACTTTTCAGACATTTCCACAATCTCAGACTATCCCACAATTACATGTGCATGCTTTATAAAAAAAACTGAAATGCAATGATCCCATGGGGGGGATGCATTCCGACATCCTCCCTCTAGATCCGCCACTGGTCAGAGGTCAACTTTGAAGTGTTTGTCATTCTGGCTGTAGGTCGAATGTCAGAATTTAAAAGCAGGGGCATGTAGGTGAGTGTGTGAGGAGTAGAATGACACCTTGCGCGATCAATTTGGTTAAGAAATGAAAAAGTTTGGCCCTGGCTTTAAAGTTCTACTTAGTAGTGGTCAGTGGTCAACCTTTCCGATGCCGCTATTTCCGATGTAGGTGCACTTTTGAAATTTTGAAAGCACTGGCATGTAGGTGTGTCTGAGGAATAGAATGGCAATCTTAGATTGTACGTTAAGATTGGTTGAAAAATGGTAAAGTTTTGGCCCTAGACGTAATTGCTCTTGTGAATTATTTTTGACCTTTTTTCCTGTAGTTTTTTATTACAGTCTTTTTTGTTTTAAACTATGGTATACCGTATGTATTTTAAAGTTCAAGGTTACACCAACTTAGACGACCCTTTATCAACCGTAGATAATTTTCGAATGGGAAGGCCGAAAACGAATCCAACTTCCCATAAATGCAAACAAACTTGGTCAAATGAGAGAGGACATGAACATTATAAGAAAATAGCGTTGGGCCATACAATTCCAAACCCTCTTGTTGAAATTTCATCAAACATGCTTCTGCAATATCAACCAGCTCAGTGGATTCCGAGCTGCAGAGGATGTATATGGAAAAATGAAGAAGTAGGAAATGATCGTAAAATCTCCTCGGCAGATGTCTTTTTAAAATAATGGGGGAGAAATACAATACAAATATGCGATATTCAACAGATTTATAATTGGAAATCTCAGATAGACCACGTAATCTCCGAGAAAAAATTCCAGGCAGACATTTAGACAACGTAGATATCTCATTGCTAATATCTTCTTTTTGGGAAGGGTTCAGGCGACACTGTAAACGTATGGTTTGATCTGTGAAGAAATATTTACAAACTCTTCGCACTACTCCCAAAAGTATCAAATGCATGTATTCTGGCGGGAAAGATGACACGAGTCCTTTAACAGTAGGTATCTGTAACAAAGGAGAAATGAATTTCTGATTAGACTCTCTTCCTGACTCACTTCTCTCATCAGTACGCTCGCTGTATATACCATTCGGTGGATAAGACATGAACCCTATGTGCTCACCAGGGTGTGTACAATACCCACAGCCTCCATAACCACTGTAAGATGTAATTCCTTGAAAATGAATGCGGGATTGCGCATCACATATAAATGTAACTGATTTTATGAAAACAGTAACTGATGAATGCATATAAGGTGAATGTGATAACTCAGTCAATTCCTTAACCAATGCATCTGTGTATGTTACAACAGGAGGTTTTCCACATCCATAAAACAAACCGACAGGTAAAGGATATCCATAGCTACAATGTTTGCTTCTGACCGTCATTAGAATTGGCCAAATTGAGGAATTCGATGAACGGAATAAAGGAAGCCCATCCATATTGAAATATAAATCAACATCCGTTTCCATAGACACAAATCGATGTTCGATAAGATATCTGAAGTTTTGAGCCACACCAAAGTAAGAGAATCGACGATCATCGTCAATTTTTACTACTTGCAATTTGTCTGACTTGTTGATTTTTGCTTTTGACTTCAAACCATTCCATGAACATGGTACATCTAACCCATGTTTTTTATAGAATAGGCAGTAGAAATTCCACAGCTCTTCGACTTATGGCAAAAAGAGAAACAAAAAGATATAAATCAGACACTAATGTGCTCGTATAGCTTTCGGTAGATGAGCTATTCTCAATAACAGGATCACAGTCCAAATCCAGGCATTCCTCCCCTTCATAAAATTCTGAATCAGAAAGTTCAGTATCACCAATCTTCTATCATCTTCAAGGTACATGAGATCCGGCATATCATCGAAATCGTTCAGTAAATCAAATTCACTATTTAACTCTTCATGTTGATTTACATTATTACATGAATCTTCATGAGAAATGTTTGGTGAAGTTGCAATAGGGTAATGAATAATAAACCGATTCAGATCCTTAATACACTCCCGCGTTGTACTCATTCTGAAAGATGAAAAGAATAAATTAGGTTTACTTTATGAAGCAGATTAATTATCAAAGCCTAGTACCATCACGTCACACCAGTTCTACCAAGTGGCCCAGAAACCCTGACCGACTTGAATTGATAAAATTTTTAATTTAGAATTAGGCCCCGCTATAATCTATCAAATTGAAAATTCACAAGTGTATTAGATCAAACATTTATTAGCATGGGACAGTTGTTAATAGGGATTTTACATTATCGGAGGTACTCGATTTGCTTCCCTCCGTTGGCAATGCACTCATAAATCGATGACGCACACTGCGGCAGACTGTTTTGCACAGATTTTGCGAAATGGATGCAAATTCTTCAGAAATGAAGCTCTTCAGTTGAGAAATGGTTTTTGGACACTTCGAATAAACCCTGTCTTTCATGTATCCCCATAAGAAAAAATCACATGGCATGAGCTCAGGAGATCGAGGACTCTAATCAATCGCACCCCCTCTTCCGATCCATCTGTCAATAAAATGACTGTCTAAAGCAGTGATTCTTAACCGGGGGCCATGTGGCTCCTTGGAGAGGAATTCAACATGCCAGGGCAGGAATGACGTACATAAGGAGGATTTGGGGAGGAAGGAGGTTCGAAGGAGTATTTGAGATGAACAGGATTTGTTGATTCACCTTCACGTGTGAGTTATCGTCAGTATTCGTTAATCGCTTCCCAATATTCAAGATGTTAATTATGCAGCTACTGTTTAATAGCTATTGCGACCACAGATTTAGAAGCTACCAATATATCTCTGTGTACGAGTGTTCCATTCGAATTATTTGAATTAGGGAAAATTCAACTACGCAGCTATAGATCATCACCTGGACGTTTTTGTCTGTGGCCTGCTCAGTTGCACCGACAAGATAGACTAGAAGATAGTATTCTGGTCAGAGAGAGCTAATGAAGCGAGGCGTCACATTTCCATTCATAAATTAAGGTCAAATGGTATGGCACCCCATGCAGTTGAAAAGCACCCAAAATTATCAGCCAATGCCCACACGCTACTACTTCCTTTTCCAACAACGTACCTGGTCGAGTTCGGTGTCTCGGCGGTATCAGATTTGATACCCAGGAAGAGAAATCGACTCAGCATCAGCGTGCGCAGTGATTTGAGATTGAAACTCACGAATTTGACACCTCAAATTCAGGAATTGTGCGGCAAGTATCAGGCTCAATGCAGTCATTAGTTTTTTTGATGGATTTCTAGTAACACTTCCCATTTGCATGTAGGCCTACTTAGATTCTTCGTGATAGGCTGCCTGAAGTCTGCATTTGAAAATGTTTGTTACTGCTATATTTGACTTCTTTTTTTAACTTGAATAGTGGCCTACTAGTTTAGAGGGAGGAATTAAACATACTTTCAACTGTTAAGGAGGAATCCGAGCAAAAAAGGTTAAGAACCACTGGTCTGAAGAATTGCGAACTGTTAGCGCATGATGTGCAGGCGCAACATCTTGCACAAACCATTTGTTTCCGTCGTTCAGCGAGAGTAGTAAGCAAATGACAAACACTCGACCGGCGCCCCCCCCCTCTGGAACGGCAGAGTGTCGTGGTCGGCCGCCGTGGTGCTTCGGGTCTGAGTCCCCCCCCCTCTGGAACGACAGAGTCTGTCGTGGTGTGCCGGCCAGGTGGGTTCACAACATGTTCGCTGACTCCCCCCCCCCTCTGCAACGACAGAGTGTGAGACTCGAGTGAGTTGGTCCGACCGCCTGGTTGACTTGGGCGACCGTCCAGGTTGACGTGGGCGACCGTCTAGGTTGACGTGGGCGACCGTCTAGGTTGACGTGGGCGACCGTCTAGGTTGTCGTGGATGGTGAAATGGCTACCAGATTCGGATTCAGCGTCAAATTCTGCATCTGTGGTGTGATTTCCAGCTCAATCGGCGAGAAAAACTGTTTCTTCAAATTTTAACAGAGTTAAAATTTGGGACGTTTTGGTGTGTAGCGCCCAAACGAAGCATCGGATGAGAAAAGGGAGGCCAGATTCGGAATCTACGTGAAATTTTGGGTTAGGAAGGACGTTTCCAGCGAAATCGGAGATAAAAAATTTTTCGCTGACGTCCCCCCCCCCTCTGGACAGCTTGCTTCGATTTTGGCTTCCAGTGGACGGATTTTGTCGTGCGATAGCTCGTTTGAAAGCTAAGAGTAAGACAAGTTCAGTGAAAGAATCGGCTTGTTCCTATCTGTCTTCGTTTAGGTGTGAGACGCCATTTAAGATTTTGGGACATTGGCGAAAAACGACAGAGTTAGAATTTGGGACGTTTTGGGCTCTAGCTTCAAAACGAAGCATCGGATTGGAAAACGGATTTCAGATTTGGAATCAGTGTCAAATTCTCTATCTGTATGGTGAGTTTCAAGTCAATCGGAGAGAAAAAATTTTCAACATTTTTCGAAAAAACGACAGAGTTAGAATTTGGGACGTTTTGGTGTGTAGCGCCCAAACGAAGCATCGGATGAGAAAACGGAGGCCAGATTCGGAATCTACGTGAAATTTTGGGTTAGGAAGGATGTTTCCAGCGAAATCGGAGATAAAAAATTTTTCGCTGACGTCCCCCCCCCCCCCTCTGGACAGCTTGCTTCGATTTTGGCTTCCAGTGGACGGATTTTGTCGTGCGATAGCTCGTTTGAAAGCTAAGAGTGAGACAAATTTAGTGAAAGAATCGGCTTGTTCCTATCTGTCTTCGTTCAAAAGTTAGAGCGGTTACAAGATTTTAGGTCGGAGCTCGCTTACCTGAAAAAATCCTAAGTGTCAGAGTGACTTTGTATGGGTAAAATTTTGAAAATTTTCCAAAGTGTGGAATTTCGACCTGGGACCGTCACCAAAACATTTTTCATCAAATTTTGAAATTTCACTGACGTCCCCCCCCCTCTGGACAGCTTGCTTCGATTTTAGCTTCCAGTGGACGGATTTTGTCGTGCGATAGCTCGTTTGAAAGCTAAGAGTGAGACAAATTCAGTGAAAGAATCGGCTTGTTCCTATCTGTCTTCGTTCAAAAGTTAGAGCGGTTACAAGATTTTAGGTCGGAGCTCGCTTACCTGAAAAAATCCTAAGTGTCAGAGTGACTTTGTATGGGTAAAATTTTGAAAATTTTCCAAAGTGTGGAATTTCGACCTGGGACCGTCACCAAAACATTTTTCATCAAATTTTGAAATTTCACTGACGTCCCCCCCCCCTCTGGACAGCTTGCTTCGATTTTAGCTTCCAGTGGATGGATTTTGTCGTGCGATAGCTCGTTTGAAAGCTAAGAGTGAGACAAATTCAGTGAAAGAATCGGCTTGTTCCTATCTGTCTTCGTTTAGGTGTGAGACGCCATTTAAGATTTTGTGACATTGGCGAAAAACGACAGAGTTAGAATTTGGGACGTTTTGGGCTCTAGCTTCAAAACGAAGCATCGGATGGGAAAACGGATTTCAGATTTGGAATCAGCGTCAAATTCTTTATCTGTATGGTGAGTTTCAAGTCAATCGGAGAGAAAAAATTTTCAACATTTTTCGAAAAAACGACAGAGTTAGAATTTGGGACGTTTTGGTGTGTAGCGCCCAAACGAAGCATCGGATGAGAAAACGGAGGCCAGATTCGGAATCTACGTGAAATTTTGGGTTAGGAAGGATGTTTCCAGCGAAATCGGAGAGAAAAAATTTTCGGCTGACGTCCCCCCCCCCTCTGGACAGCTTGCTTCGATTTTGGCTTCCAGTGGACGGATTTTGTCGTGCGATAGCTCGTTTGAAAGCTAAGAGTTAGACAAGTTCAGTGAAAGAATCGGCTTGTTCCTATCTGTCTTCGTTTAGGTGTGAGACGCCATTTAAGATTTTGTGACATTGGCGAAAAACGACAGAGTTAGAATTTGGGACGTTTTGGGCTCTAGCTTCAAAACGAAGCATCGGATTGGAAAACGGATTTCAGATTTGGAATCAGCGTCAGATTCTTTATCTGTATGGTGAGTTTCATGTCAATCGGAGAGTTTCAAGTCATCGGCGAGAAAAATTTTCAACATTTTTCGGAAAAACGACAGAGTTAGAATTTTTGCGATGGCTGCCTACTGTAGAGCCAAAACGAAGCATCGGATGGGAAAACGGAGGTCAGATTCGGATTCAGCGTCAAATTCTACATGGAAATGGTGTATTTCCAGCTCAATCGGAGCACTAGAACCGGAGATAGACGGGATTTTTAGTGTTTGGATGATGGGTATTACGTCATCAGCTGATCGCCACACACTATATAAGCTGGGAACCGACGGAGACTTGTCATTTAGAGGAGAACGATTGTCAGTAGGTCGTCTCTCTGAGCTCCGATGATAGCTTCGGACATTCCAAATTCCAAGTTTCTGTAAGAAACCGACTTAGAAAATTTCATTGCTGATATCAGCTAAGGCGTCAGACTTAGAGGTTCGCCAGGAGATGGCCTTCGTCTCCAGGCCATAAAAGACTCCAAAACTTTAAAGGCTCGTAACTTTGCTTCTACAAGTCCGTTTGACTTGATTCAAAAAAGGTTCGGTCGCTATTGACCTGCCCTAAGTGATGGACTACTTATAAAATTTCATAAGTAGTGCTAAAAAGTTGAAAAATTTAAATTCACTAGTTTTGGAGGTTTTCTGGGGTTTTCGACCCTGCTGAAGTCAATGAAAGCATTTTTAATGATGTCTGAGCCAGTCTTCTCATGGTATAAGCGGCTTTTCACTGAAAGCGAGCAAGACACGGAGAGTTTTGCTGTAATATTCCACTGACAGGGTGTTCCTTCGGGACGGCGGACGATGCCGTAGTGATAAGTGTGGCAAGGGAATGTGTCATATTTAAGACCGTAACCGCTGGGACAACTCATGTCTCATGTTGGGCATTTGACACAGCTCTCAACGTAGCACTTTGAACGCCAATCGGTTGAGTCTTAGCTATCTTGTCATGGGTGGCCTCTAAACATCTCCATTGCAAAACGCTGGTGAATCAAGCTCTCTACGGCTTGCTATCAAGCAGATCAAAGCAATAACTTGGGATGTTTCCTCAAGGTTTTCAAGTATGCTGAGTTCAAATCTGCTATCAGATTTCAAATTCAACTAAGACTAAGGCAGCTTTGAGGGGTTAGATCCCAGCTACTGTTCACTACCTTTGACTCGGCGTTGCTGTTACCACTTCGGGGCAGTGACAATGATGTCTTCAGCTGTAAAGAGCGGGTATCGGGGAAGATCTCTCACTTCCCTAGTGATCAGTACAAGGCCTTCGGGCTGTCGACGGGATCGAGTGCCACTCACTACACTCAAATCTATCATTCCTCACTAAGTGTAAATTACTGACTATACATTTGTCCTGCTATCAGGTTATTTTTGACTTGCTATCTAGTTGAATAGTCTCTTGCTATCAAGAGATTCACTTCTACTCATAAAGCACATCATCGCTGTAATACCTCCTTTGCTCGAGCGTTCCTTCGGGACGGCGGGTACTGCCGTAGAGGGATTGTGTTGCACGGGTTGTTCGTCGTTTGTTAGACCGAAACCTCTGAGCCGTTGCTCATGTTGGGCGTTCGACTTCATACTCAACGTGACGCTTTCTCTCGCCAGGTCAGAGTACTTCAGCCATTCGACAAAGGTTAGTCTTTATGATATGGAGTAGAGTGAAATGTAATTCATTAGATGTCCCTTCAATGATTGCTCCCATGATAAACGTTGATGAGACAAATGAAATGATTCTCATCTTCCCTTTTCAATGATTGAAATCTACTAACACACTACCGTATAATCGTCCACTATGGGGCAAGACATGATAGAGCCTCCACGCGGTTTGCCCTGGGCAGTCTTTAGACTGGCGAATACTATCATTAAGTTGAATCTGCTATCAGTCAACTTGAACGTTGCGTCACATTAGAGGGGTATATAAACCACTGCGTCTCATTTCATTTCAATCATGCAGACGCCGAACAGTCAAGTCAGCTCTCCTCGCGGACCGCAGTTAAGGCCGCGAAATTTATTTGAGGAGTTTGTCAGGCTAGAGGGGCAAGACAGAGTTTTTAATAATCTTGCTCGGATTGGCAATCCGATGACAGCAACTGCTGTCAATCCAACGGAATGGCGCTACATTCCACTTTTTAGCCATGTACCAGTTAGTGTGGAAGTCGACAGTGCTACCAAAGAGAGAGTCTTTGACTCTCTCAGTAGAATTGGTAGGGTGTAAGGTGACGTTACTCCCGAGAATGAACCATCGGCTCTCTTAAGGGCCACCATGGGGCAAGACATGATAGAACCTCCTCGCGGTTTGCCCTGGGCAGTCTTCGGACTGGCGAATACTATCATTAAGTTGAATCTGCTATCAGTCAACTTGAACGTTGCAAATGAAGTTCGGTGTAATACTTCCTTTCGACGGGCGTTCCTGTAAAGGGCGGCGGTGAAACCCGTAGCTATGTATACCGCAAGGGACATTCGGCAATGGTCAATCTTGTTAAACCTCTCTGCGTCATGTTTGCAAGTGATTGCCTCTGTCTCAACGTAGTATGCATTCGCGCCAGGGCGACATTTAGCCAACTGTCGAAGGTTGCCTAAAACTTTCCATTGCATACGTTATGAGAGCCATGAGTTCTACCTGTCTCTATCAATGAGACGAATTGATGAATGGAATGAAAGGGAGGATACTCACGCGCCACATGCAACATAACACACTTCTCTCTTCCGTAGTCTAACAAGCTCTTTACACATGGATCGCAGTCGATTGCTATCCCTGAAGCATTCTGATTCGCTGTTGAGCAATTCATTGTTGAAAACCCTATATAAGCCAGAAGATTGTAGCGCTTCTCATTCAATCTGAAGTCACGATGGAAGCCACATCTGCCGACAACATTCCCGTCTTCATCGATGAAGACAACGCCATTCCCGAGTTCGTCATCCTCGACGAGTGGGATGAGGATGAGAAGAAGGGGAAGATCAAGAGGATCATTTGGACGGATGAGGTGTGGACTCCGAATACCACTCGCATCCGAAAGGTGCCAGATGCACCAGCACGGCTTAGGCGGTATAGGGTTTATGACAACCTAACCGTCATACCCCTTGACTATTCAAGCCAATAGTCAACCTAATCCCGAGAATGAACCATCGGCTCTCTTAAGGGCCACCATGGGGCAAGACATGATAGAACCTCCACGCGGTTTGTCCTGGGCAGTCTTCGGACTGGCGAATACTATCATTAAGTTGAATCTGCTATCAGTCAACTTGAACGTTGCAAATGAAGTTCGGTGTAATACTTCCTTTCGACGGGCGTTCCTGTAAAGGGCGGCGGTGAAACCCGTAGCTATGTATACCGCAAGGGACATTCGGCAATGGTCAATCTTGTTAAACCTCTCTGCGTCATGTTTGCAAGTGATTGCCTCTGTCTCAACGTAGTATGCATTCGCGCCAGGGCGACATTTAGCCAACTGTCGAAGGTTGCCTAAAACTTTCCATTGCATACGTTATGAGAGCCATGAGTTCTACCTGTCTCTATCAATGAGACGAATTGATGAATGGAATGAAAGGGAGGACACTCACGCGCCACACGCAATATAACACACTTCTCTCTTCCGTAGTCTAACAAGCTCTTTACACATGGATCGCAGTCGATTGCTATCCCTGTATCAGAAGTGTAAGCTATCTTAATTTATTTGACACTATTTGATCTATTATCATCATCGTCCATATGAAATGTTTTAAGATTTACAAGTTAGACTAAGCGTTCTACTATTTGTAAATGAAAGATATAGTTTCAACAGTTTACAGATTGAAAATAAAGTTTCAATAGTGTGTGTGTGTGTGTGTATGTTAAGAATAAAGTTTTATCTGTTTGTATGTTAGAAATAGAATGAAGTTTCACAGTTTACAAGTTAAGAATAAAGTTCTATCTGTTTATATGTTAGAAATAAAATAAAGTTTCAATAGTTTGCAAGTTAAAAATAAAGTTTCAACCGTTTACAAGTTTTAAAATAAAGTTTAAATAGTGTGCAAGATAAAAAATAAAGTTTGAACAGTTTACAAGCTGAAATAAAGTTTTAATAGTGTACACGTTGGAAATAAAGTTTTAATAGTTTTTTAATAGTTTATGCGCTTCAAAATAGAGTTATAACAGTTTATATGTTAGAAATAAAATGAAGTTTCATCAGTTTACAAGTTAAGAATAAAGTTCTATCTGTTTGTCTGATAGAAATAAAACAAAGTTTCAACCGTTTACAAGTTAAAAATAAAGTTTCAACAGTTTACAAGTTAAAATTAAAGCTTCAACAATTACAAGTTAAAAATAAAACTTCAAAAGTTTACCAGTTAGAAATAAAGTTTCATCAGTTTACAAGTCAAAATAAAGTTTCAACAGATTATAAGTTAAAAGAAAAGTTCCAATAGTATGTGCATTAGAAATAACGTTTCAGCTGTTTGTATGTTAGAAATAAGATAAAGTTTCAATTGTGTGTACGTTAGAAATAAAGTTCTATCTGTTTCTATGATAGAAATAAAAACAAAGTTTCAACCGTTAACAAGTTAAAAATAAAGTTTCAAGAGTTTACAAGTTAAAACTAATGTTTCAATAGTGTATGTATGTTAAGAATAAAGTTAGAACAGTTTACAAGCTGAAATAAAGTTTTAATAGTGTACACGTTGGAAATAAAGTTTTAATAGTTTATGTGCTTCAAAATAGAGTTATAACAGTTTATATGTTAGAAATAAAGTTTCAACAGTCTACAAGTTAAAAATAAAATTATAACTGTTTCAAGAGTTTACAAGTTAGAAATTAAGTTTCAATGGTGTATGCGTTAGAAATAAAGTTTTAGCTGTTTGTATATCAAAATAAAGTTTCAAGAGTTTGCAAGTTAGAAATAAAATGAAGGTTCACCAGTTTACAAGTTAAGAATGAAGTTCTATCTGTTTGTATGTTAGAAATAAAACAAAGTTTCAACCGTTAACAAGTTAAAAATAAAGTTTAAAGAGTTACAAGTTAAAACTAATGTTTCAATAGTGTGTGTATGTTAAGAATAAAGTTTTATCTGTTTGTATGTTAGAAATAGAATGAAGTTTCACCAGTTTACAAGTTAAGAATAAAGTTCTATCTGTTTATATGTTAGAAATAAAATAAAGTTTCAATAGTTTGCAAGTTAAAAAAAAAGTTAAAAATCAATCAACCGTTTACAAGTTTTAAAATAAAGTTTAAATAGTGTGCAAGATAAAAAATAAAGTTTGAACAGTTTACAAGCTGAAATAAAGTTTTAATAGTGTACACGTTGGAAATAAAGTTTTAATAGTTTATGTGCTTCAAAATAGAGTTATAACAGTTTATATGTTAGAAATAAAATGAAGTTTCATCAGTTTACAAGTTAAGAATAAAGTTCTATCTGTTTGTCTGATAGAAATAAAACAAAGTTTCAACCGTTTACAAGTTAAAAATAAAGTTTCAACAGTTTACAAGTTAAAATTAAAGCTTCAACAATTACAAGTTAAAAAAAAAACTTCAAAAGTTTACCAGTTAGAAATAAAGTTTCATCAGTTTACAAGTCAAAATAAAGTTTCAACAGATTATAAGTTAAAAGAAAAGTTCCAATAGTATGTGCATTAGAAATAACGTTTCAGCTGTTTGTATGTTAGAAAATAAGATAAAGTTTCAATTGTGTGTACGTTAGAAATAAAGTTCTATCTGTTTCTCTGATAGAAATAAAACAAAGTTTCAACCGTTAACAAGTTAAAAATAAAGTTTCAAGAGTTTACAAGTTAAAACTAATGTTTCAATAGTGTATGTATGTTAAGAATAAAGTTAGAACAGTTTACAAGCTGAAATAAAGTTTTAATAGTGTACACGTTGGAAATAAAGTTTTAATAGTTTATGTGCTTCAAAATAGAGTTATAACAGTTTATATGTTAGAAATAAAATGAAGTTTCATCAGTTTACAAGTTAAGAATAAAGTTCTATCTGTTTGTATGTTAGAAATAAAACAAAGTTTCAACCGTTAACAAGTTAAAAATAAAGTTTTAAGAGTTTACAAGTTTAACTAATGTTTCAATAGTGTGTGTATGTTAAGAATAAAGTTTTATCTGTTTGTATGTTAGAAATAGAATGAAGTTTCACCAGTTTACAAGTTACGAATAAAGTTCTATCTCTTTAAGTTTATAAGTTAAGAATAAAGTTCTATCTGTTTATATGTTAGAAATAGAATGAAGTTTCACCAGTTTACAAGTTAAGAATAAAGTTCTATCTGTTTATATGTTAGAAATAAAATAAAGTTTCAACAGTCTACAAGTTAAAAATAAAATTATAACTGTTTCAAGAGTTTACAAGTTAGAAATTAAGTTTCAATGGTGTATGCGTTAGAAATAAAGTTTTAGCTGTTTGTATATCAAATAAAGTTTTCAAGAGTTTACAAGTTAGAAAATAAAATGAAGGTTTACCAGTTTACAAGTTAAGAATGAAGTTCTATCTGTTATGTAATGTTAGAAATAAAAACCAAAGTTTCAACCGTTAAACAAGTTAAAAAATAAAGTTTTTAAGAGTTGCAAGTTACAAACT